>JAWWMK010013000.1:0-22798 GCA_035047105.1 Galeopsomyia nigrocyanea
CGAAATGAAAGAATTGGTAAGAGCTTTTCAGTCAATGACACTGTGTAGTCAAATTAGAAATAGCTCAATAAGATAACAATGAATAATATTTCAGAACGACAGTTTACGATGGAATATTTACAAATCAAACTGGATTCAGAGTACTTCAAAAACAAACAAGAATTTGCAAATTTTTATTCATCGCTGTCAAATTCCAATTGTTGTATTGCATGGACGAATTCTCAATATAATGTCATTGAGATTTTTGGCTAAGGTTAGAATATCAATAAAAACGACGATAAATAATTTTTTGTCATTAATACGAATAATTCAATTTTCAGTTGATATACATGTCCGTATCACACCTAACAACACTCCGAGCCATTATAGAAAGATATTCTAAAAGTTAAATGCAGCAAATCCTAATGGTATAAATTTAATTAACATATTTAATTACTAATTATTAAATTTTGATCTTATTAATATTTTGAAAATCTAATATTCTCAAACGAGCATAAGCTTGTAACCTAGACTTATTCTCTATCAATGAAACGGAAACGAAGTGGTCTACTTGACACATTCATCATTAGAAAGCGGTTGTTAATGTCTGTATAGTCGTACTCTATTTTAAACTCACGCAATACCTGCAAAGTAATTTGATTATGAATGTAAACAACTAATAATGGCTGATACTCTGTATAAAAACATATAGATGAGCCTGTCAATAATAGTTAACGAAGTAGAATAAATACTTCAATAACTAACCTTTGTTGTGAGTAACATCATTTCTAGCTTACCCATACTTTCATCGAGACAGGATCGAAGTCCTTTTCCGAAAGGTAAATAACTATTTTTTGGGATATGATTCCTCGCTGGTATTCAGCCATCTTTCTGGTATAAATTTCTCAGGACCTTTGAAATTTTCCTCTCTTTGAGAGAAGATTTGATTAGCCATAATAATGTACGTCTGAAAAAGTATTCATACTAATTGTGTAAATATCCAAGGAAATTAAAATTAAAAACGTCTGTAAAAACTCACCCCTTTAGGTATTTTATAACCATATAATGCAATTGTCTTAGGTAACTGTCGAGTGAGATAAGGAAATGGTGGACGTAACCTGAAACGTGTAATTGCTGCGTTGTATGTAACTTAATGTATAATAATCTATTATCGGTTCACTCTTATTCACCTTAAACACTCGTTGATGCATGCAGTCAAGTAAGGCGCATTATCAAGCGTTGCCTTGGTTATCATTAAATCATCTCGGGCCTTCAAATTAATCTCTGCAAGTAATTTTCTTTGAATGCGAGGATTCTTTGCCAGGTGATAAAGTAGAAATGCTTGTGATATCACTGTCTCTCAAATTAATCATATACGATAAATTTAATTCCATGAGCTAATATCTCACTATATCACAAATATAGAATAGCTTGGAAATACTATAATTTTTCTTACCGCCTGATCTCCCAGCATGACGATGTCCATCAGTAAAATAGAAACATCATCTGGATTCATACGCTGCTTGACCAGAATATGGTTAAGTATAGTTGACCGAATCTGCGTATCTTCTAAGTTCTTCACTGTCGCATCTTTTCTTAGATTTCTCTGGGCAACGCGAATGTACTTTCCTATCAAACTGTGAATAGGAAATTTAATATTTTATCATGTCGAATGGTACGCTGTACTGATAAAAATATTTTAATTAAGAAAATATATCCATGAATAATATTGCAAGAAGCAAATAGTTTTTTGCTGAATGGGGTTTCCATGAATCGCCACACTTGAAATCCAATCTCGTAGCGGCTCATGTAGAGATGTGTATCGGCTGTAGCCTCGATGAATCGAGTTGTTTCGGAAATTTTGCTATAGCCAGTAGGGTCGAGGAAACCCATTTTTCGATTCAACATTAATATCCAAAAGCATTCCATTCCCCATTAAGAAAGTTCCTGATGAAAGTTGCTCGGCACCTAGTGATAATTATTCACATAATATTTTAGTGAAAAATTTTTCAATTCGAGATGTTAGTATCTCAAAGGTATCATGGCATATGCTGAGAGTTTACCTCGTCTTGTCGATTTTTCGTTTGCCTAATTCTCAACACCAATTCATCGCAAGCCATTTCCAATTTAGCAAATTGCTTAAGTACTTGTTCCGAAATAGGAATTTCCAAAGTCTTTTTGTTTTTTTTTATCCATTCAAGACTATCGGCCCCTTGCCTATAAACATTAAAACAATCTCACATTGCATTTTTAGCGCTTGCATATTTATGGCATGCGATTCCATTCCCAGGTTGTACGACGAAACTATAATAATTAGTTCTAATCGCCACTCTTATTTTTCTTTCACGACTGCGAAATAAAGTTCGAAGAAATGCAGAAATTTTACGAGTCCATAGTCGCTTAAAATTTTAATGAAGTTTCATTATTTACCCTACTCTAGAACGCCCGGCGAAGCGGAAAATAACGGAAGAGGTACGATGCGATATCGTTTATAAACAAAAATATTGAGCCATAGCGTTTTATAGCGCGAACAAACTGTAATTGCAGTAGCAGGTATATATTAAAAAGTACGCGCAGAATGGCCCGGAAAATCGATATTTCCGGTGGTTCAGTCGATAATGTTGAAGTATGTCAATACTGCTTCTTGTCGGCGAGTCTCCTTCCTCCTAGAAAACCTTTGCGATGTGTTCAAGCCTGTTATTAAGGAAAAACGCTGCCAATCCATTGGCACTTCCTCAATTAAATTTTTTTCATCTGATATTTTTATTCAAATTTATTTTTCTTGTACGAAGAAAAATTCTATTTCAATCAAAAGTTATGGCTGTTTGCGCCTAGGGATCCCCATAATTTCAAATGTTGAAAATATTATATGTAGTATCAAATTGATCGTACGAGGATTCATTTTATAGCTGCTATTATACCTTTCAAATGATGTCTAGTTATGACTGCTTGCGTTAAGGGACCCTATGTTAGGTAAATTCACATGATTTGCGATATCTTCGATGATAATGAAACAAATCATCTGTACAACGAACTTGGTTTATAGTTTGTAATAAAAAACATTTGATTCAAATTTGAGATCGATTTGAGTGAAATTACTCTAGTTGTCTTAAAAACTAAAACGTCCTATTTTTAGACAAAATTATTTTTTTTTTCGATAACTGTGCGACGTAATAACTTGAAATTTGCAGAGCATTTTTCTTATTATGTGAGTCAACTTCAGTCAACATTTAAAAAAAATATATTGGCAATTTTTCTAGTTATGAAATTTTATTTTTAAATCACATTTTTGTCATAACTATCGATTAAAAGCACTTAGAGAGATGATTTTAAATTCAAATTGAAGTAGAATGGCAGTACTAAAACATTCTGTAATAAAATTTTTGAAATTTCATACGTATGATTTATGCTAGGGTAATTAATTATTACTTGACCTATCGGAAATAGAATAGCAATTAGCAAAAGCGGTCAAGAAAGGTGTGAGCAGAGACTTTCGTGATTTAATACGATTCAGCGTGGCTACCTCGACTCGACCAGAAGATACTAAACTTGCACTATTAAAATTTACCCGTTTTTCAATCAAAGTCCCGTCTTTTTATATTATACTCACGGTCAGGTGAGGAATAAGTAATTTAATAAAAACACAATAGTTATAGTGTAAATAAAATTGACTTGGCTCACCGCGAGGAGAGGAAAGTTAGATTAGGATAGAAGTGTATGCGTGTGTGTGTGTGTGTGTGTGTGTGTGTGTGTATGTATGTGCGCGCGTGTGCGTGTCTGTTTGTGTGTGTGTGTGTGTGTGTGTGTGTGTGTGCGTGTGTGTGTGCGTGCGTGTGAGACAGAGAGAGAGAGAGAGAGAGGATTGAATCATTATTTGCGAGCGCAGAATCAACAGCAGTTGAGCTAGCGAGAAACAAAGTCTCTTCTGCCTCTGTGCAACACCGAAAATCACAGCTGGCGATGTCAGGAAGACACAGTCTGTAATGAAGGCGAGTGAGGTTAGACAGCGAGCTGAATCCTCGAACAAGCTGTGAGCACAATGCTCCATCTTCACGAGTTGCGTAATTGGCAGCTACAGGAGACGTAGGTTACTACGACAACTCTTTGAAGGATTACACGGGAAGGACTCCAGAAAAAAACTCGTCTTGGCCTGGTCGCGCGGGGCCTTACATATCCTGTGCGCGAACCAAGGTGTGGCTAAAATCATTGCAAGGCTTGGGTTTCGCGAAAAGCAGGAGAAAAGCCTTGTTCCCAGATTTTCCACTTCTAACTATAGCAAAACACCGGTAGAAAGGAAATTCCAACGAAAGAATTTGCACGCAAACAGGGGGACAGTGGCGTCGGAGCCAGGGGCTCACGCCTACCTGGGTTTTCCCTCAGCTTGGCATCGGTCGTAAATCAAGGACCGTTGGCTTTGGATTTACGAGCGACCTTGTAGTAATTCACACTCCGAGCTTTAATGAGGGGTAATCGGAGATTGAATATATGATAATATATGATAACCCTTCAGCTCTTTATTTATGTTTTTTGAGCGTGTCGAGACAAGTTTCGTGCCTCGATACGTGAGCGACAGATGTGACTGTTTGCTCTAGAGAAAAGCCTATCATTTGGATTTTCCCGTGATTGCAATAGCTCGGGATAACTCGGATTTTCCCGAATTGCTCCGAGATATATTAGGGTCTTTGAGTTTTGCTCTTAATTCATAGATATTTATGAGCTTGTTTGTCGTTTTTCGAGACTTTGTTAGAAAAACGGTTAAAAAAAGTTGGCACGTTGAGAAACATATCGAACTCGAGCGGTTTGTACATGTTATTTATTTATAAATAATTGTATATAAGGTCTGCGCACGTCACGTAGCATTAAAAATTATCGAAAAAATAAAATTTTGAAAACTGAAAAAATCACCTTTTTTAAATTTTGAAAGAATAACAGAATCACGCGAACCATTTTTTCCACCCTTTATTCGGTAAAAGCAAATCTATTGAGCCTAAGCAGATTTTTTTCAATATTGTAATTGAAGGAAATGATTGCAGGCTAAAAGTAAATTCAAGCTTCAAACCAAACACCTTTTATATCAAGTATATCGTATAAATTGTATAGAAATAAAAAGTCAATGTCACAACATTTTTGTAAAAGAATGGAAATTCGTATAGTTATTCTATTTTACCAAAAAAAGCTGGTGATGGATGGATGTATTCATTTATTTCGGCTCATATAGAGGATGTAATAAGTAGTGATCAAACCATATGAAGTACCGTGAGTAATAGTTTCTCATAGAAGTGTATAAGCTGGTTAGCAAGTACATTTTTACGGTCACTAGACGGACAGTAGTTGTTCGCGTAAGCTGGTGGAGCAGAAAATAAATATAATTAAGTGTCGCACATAAATAAAATGTATGATATTGATAAAGGGGACAGTCGCAAGTTTCGTCCTGGGTCTGTCTGAGGGTCTCATCAGGATGGTTTATTCGGACAGACCCGTGTTATCGATGCTGACATCGCAATTATTTTAAATTTAGCGATACGCGCCAATGAATTTGGAACGACTCACCCCGCTTTGCACCACTCGTCGTTTCGTCCGTTATCCTTCTCGTGCGTCCTGCTGCGGCTCGAAAGACAAAGACTTCGCCTCCGTATTTTCTCGCTATTGCTAGTGCCTCTTCGCAAATACGCGAGTCTATTTTTAACTGTACCACTTGAGAACGCTTTGGCTATCCGCATGATATTCGAAGTTTTTGTATTTACTTCTCGAAAATTAAATCCAAATTCAAAGCACATTTTCAATCCGTAACAGTAGTCTATACAATCCGTTACTTCGATCTACTCTTCATGCTTCGTACTCACTAGTTTATTCACGGACCCCAATCATTTCACGTAGGAGCTAAGTGCATAGCTCTACAGTAGCTATTTAGGCATACATTATTCATATTCAGAACTGAAAGTTAACCATGTTGCCTTTATAGAATGGAAATTTGTCTTCACTCCAATATTTTGCTTGAACAAAAAAATGAAGTTTTATGAGAATCCTAAAAGTTATTACAATTCAGTAAAATTAGCTGGCCAAATTTTAGCTATTTGGCCGTCAAAAACTGGAGCAAGTGCCCTTGCAATATTTTTTCATGAAGTTAAATGGTGGTTCTTATTTTTAAATAATACGTTGATACTGCTAACACCGCTCATATTGGGAGTGTACTATTTTAGAA
This sequence comes from Galeopsomyia nigrocyanea, assembly GCA_035047105.1. Taxonomy (NCBI): domain Eukaryota; kingdom Metazoa; phylum Arthropoda; class Insecta; order Hymenoptera; family Eulophidae; genus Galeopsomyia; species Galeopsomyia nigrocyanea. Next base: position 6,182 of record JAWWMK010013000.1, read on the forward strand.
ATCAATCCGTTTTAATGACGAAAGCTTTATGTGAACTAACAGCTGTTATTGAAGTTTCTATAAATCTAATACAATTCAAAATTCAAAATTATAATTTTCAGGTTACAATTCTATTTCATAACTAATTATGTAGTTTCATTCCACACAATTTATATTTTGAATCTCATCCATCATAAATTCGTATTGCACAGTGCTTAAACAGAAGTATTTGTTCATAAATGTTATCAGAGAAAATAATGTATGTTTTTAATAGTTGGTACCTAACCACAGGAATATTCAAAATTGACTTATTTAAAAGTCGTATCATCATGTAATTATCGGCATATTTCACCCACGGTACACTATTTCTCATAATAATTATTTTTTATAATTGCTATTGATATTGATGATTAATTTAACAAGGTCTTTCTGGAACAAAATCTGACTTTTCTGAAAAATCTCTAAATAACTATTTGATTGCATAATGCCAGATTTATTTTCTTGCATCTTATATTTCATTCACTTTTCAAACAGGTGATTCTAGATGAAATGAAAGATTTTATTCAGAATGCAAATAAGTATGAAGAACTAATAATTCAAAAATACATCAACAGATACAAGAGTTTCCAGCAGTTTCTTGGTTTTTCCTTCATAAGTACTGCAACTTTATTTGCCTGTATGCCTATAATAACTTCACAGCCACTTCCTACGGACGGATGGTATCCTTTTTCATTAGAATTTTTTCCAGTTCGAATCGCTTTATATATTCTTCAAGTAATAGCTGTTGGCGCCGTTGGATCTGGTTTTGTCATTGATATCGTACTTGCTACTATTCTTTGGTTCTGTGCAGTAAAAACTGAATTATTGACAAACCGTCTATGTGAAACCAAAGGAAAGATAAACATAAAATACTGTGCATATCAACACCAACAGCTTATTCTGTAATTATTATTAATCAATCAAATATAGAGCTAACACTTAATGAACTCGATTCATTTGAATAATATACTTTGCTTTATCAAAACTTCTTAAAATCGTGTTGGACATTGTTTTTTATAGAAACTTATATAATCTTTCATTCAATGATAATCTCAATATTCAATTGATTCTTCGATATTTGATTTTATAAAGAAATTCGGATTGAATGTACAGATATGCCAAGCGAGTGGAAAATGGAATAAAATATATTATTTTAAAAACAAACGTAACAATGCTTCTGTGCAGTATATGTGGCGCTTATCAACTGATCAATGTACGTTTAATATTTTGGTTTTATCGTCAGATATATTCTGTTTTTTCTACACTTTTCTCAATTTAAAAGCACTCGATTCATTGTTTACGTAAAATATTTTAGAATTAAATAAAATATCTATATTTGATATTCTTTTTATCGCTCCGATTGACGACATTGATATACTAAACAAAATATGGTTAAATCAATAACCAACGCTCTATGTTGGAACGCGGACCAACCGAGGCTCAGTCGTTCAATTATTGTAAGACATCCAATATATCAATTCTACAGAACATCTTCTGTTAAGACGACCAACTCGTCTATCAAATCGACTACTTATTCGAGTTACATCAACCTTCGATTGTGGACAAAAAATTCTTATAAAATTTTTTTCCTCACTTTCGAATATCGTTATTCGTTATTGGCCGTCTCTCATTGTTCGCATCTCATTAACTATATTTTCTTTTCTGGAATTACGCTCAACATCGCAGACTGTTTTACATTTTCGGCATACCTAACTCGCTATTTTCCTAACATACACAAAATCGTATCGCAAACATGCATGAAACGCTTTGGCAAATTAGTTCGCTTTCGCTGGTTATATTTGTAATATAGTCTTAAAATTCTCTTATATATTTAATCGAAATACATTCTGTCACTTGCGAGTAACATAAAGCCCGCGGTAAAGCCATCTAGCGGCTAGTCAATGTATCTTTGACCGTAAGAATCTCAATTTCATATTCCGTATTTATTTTTCCTCTTTTCACATTCACATGCGTAACATGCGTGATCAGAGAAGCAGGTTTTGACAATGGACAATGTTTACTGTTGAATCAACCATACTTTTTTTCAGTGCAATATTCAACTTAGCTTTCATTAAAATATGATTTCAGCATGAGCCGTTTGAGGTATTAAGTCGATTTATACTCATGACTATAGCTGGGTCATTTAGACTTTACGCAAGTGCCAAGCCAGCCGATGATCTCAAGGAAAACGTAAGGATGTGTTTTTTTTATCAAAACTGTATCTTGTCTGACAATTAAATGAAACCAAAACGAATTTTTAGTGCGAAAATTTAGCTAGATCAGCTTTTTTGACTGCTCTAAAGCAGGATTCGCCATCGGATGCAAGACTTGCACTAATGCTAGCTTATCGCTGTCAAAAACCAATTATCATTTCGGTAACTGGAATTATCGAATCTTACAGCTTAGAATACTATGCCTTGGTGAGTTTATATATTCAAATCATATTTATTTTATTATAAATACCATTATAGTATGGACATAAGGAATGCCTAATAATTATGTAATAAGTAAATGCAAGAATACTTAAACAAGTCGATAAATATAACACACTTGAAAATTAAAAAAAAATTGATAACATGTTTTTTTAACTTTCTGCTTGAATTCTACTAACATACTATGATTTATATATAAATCAGGAAAGATCACTTAAAACAATTTTATTTCAGTTCTTGTCAACGATGGTGAAATATTTTGTGAATTTGAGAGCAGTTTTAAATTAAATTTTCTAGATACACTCAATCCAAATAGTTCAAATAAAGGATTTTATTTTTTAAAAGAATTTCATGGAATTTTTATGATTACTAGTAAACTACATTATTAATACAAAATAGGATCCCTCACATCTATTTTGCGAAATGGCTCTAGGCCAAACTTTCAAAAGCCAATGGAGTCTGATGTTTTTTGGTGTGCATGTTGAAAAGATTAATGGATACTTCGAGGTAAAAAAATTAATAATAAAAATGTCATATATCACATCAAGAACTCCATTAAAAATACCATCATACTTATCAAATGGCTTAATGTTAAAAATTTGAAAATAACTTGAAGGTGAATCATAGTTATTGCGTTGAGTTCTTTGACGACAAATTTTCTAGCTTCAACTAAACAATTAGCTAAAGGCATATTGCTTTCTCTAATTTTTTCCATAAACTTAGCAATGTGTGGTGTAAAAGGATGTCCTTTTAGTATGTAGTAAAAGAGCGGGTAAGATACGATTTTTTCTTTCAAGGCGTAAAATTTAGTCATTTTAGTTTTAGCTATTAGATAATCTGTCTGCGCAACTACCATTCCTAGTTTATATAAAGCATGTGAAGTGTTATCTGGATGTATTACTTCATATCTGAAAAATAAAATATAGTTGATGTCGATATTAAAATACTTTTTTGTTAATAAATTATAGTTGCATAAATTCTTATGAATTAAAATATTAGTTTTGATTCAATTAATTTTTTATAATATTAACAATTATATTCCAAATCAAGAAATTACCGCTCGTATAGATTCATCATTATTGGATCATCGACATTAAATAGCCATTCTTTTGCTACATCTGGACCGCCGAGTTTGCGCTCAGAAAATTGAAGCTCTTGAAAAGTCTGTAGTTTATTTGGAGGTTCAATTTTGATCATGGAACTCGTAAAATTGGATGTGTATACATTGCTCATAAAAAATGTATACATTAGCCACATGCTAATAACTAATCGTAACCCCACCTTTCTTGGTAAGCGAACTACTTGATTTAACGAGATCGCAATAAGATGCAAACAATATAATTGTTCGCTAATCATATTTTTCTTATGCAAATTTTTTATCGAGATTATATATATAAAGTACAATAATGCCACGAGGCCACAACAGATCCCTATTTCTATTCCTAATGGTGTAATAAGTACATATATCGGTGGACCTATCTTAGGCATTGCGTCAATAAATACAAATTCTTCAAACCTGTAAAAAAGCAAATAAGAGATAAATGTATCGTACCAGCAATAGAAACGTGTTCCGACAATAATCGCTTAAAATAGTATATTATAGTATAGCACACATTTAGATAAGCAAAGAATTAGCAAATCCATGGCATGTGTTAATTAACACCGGAACGGAACTCGAGGGTAGCAAACACGTGCTATACATAGGTTAATGGCTTTAGCTTATTAGATGCGTATATTATTTCACGCTGCAATTGCGTAAAACATAGCAGATGACCGTCTGAATGTCAGACGAAAGTTACTATTTTCGACAGCATAGTGCATAGAGAAAACAATGGGCATTTTGAGATGTAAATAAAATAGTTAAGAAGATCAACAAAAACTTACGTGTAAGGCACAACCTTTTCCAAATCCGCAACTAATTTGTAGGGTGGTAAAGTAGGACCAAAAACAATATCAATTTCGCCATTATTTAGGATCTTGATAGCCTTGTACCATGTGTAGTTGCCAAGGTATTCTTCTCTACTAATAGTGACGTTATGAAACTTTGCAAACGCATTCAAAACACATCCACCATAACTATCGGCTGATATCGATTTTCCATTTTTATCGACATCGTACAATTCTTCCTTTGATGCACCATAATCTACACGAATGAACTTGAGCTCACACTGAAATACTGGACAGAGAATTTCTCTGAATGGTGTTATGAGTCCAGATATTTTTACTTCAAATAAAAAATCTTTGTAACAAACTCCTAAAGGACATAAATCATCGGTATTGTCACAATTTCTACAACCAGTTTTTTCTTGGTATATTCCGACAACTCTCCGCTCACTGTTCATAACCAAGAAAGCTACATAAGCATATTGCCGTTTTCTCAAACTAACTGCAAACTTTATCAAGTCTTTCACTGGTACTTGAGTAAGTACTAAATAATGGGAATATAAATGTGCCTTGGGAGTACTGAACGTATCTTTCAAGTAAGATAAATTGTCGCTCACTATAATTAAATTTTCGCTTGCTTTTGAGTTCCGAATTTTGTCTGACAACGTAATTGTAAATTTGGTAAATAACGCTTTGAGAAGATGCAGTTTTTTAGAGGAATTTTTATGAAGAAGAACTGTAGCATCATGATCTGATGAAAAAAATTTTGTGGCTATTTCAGCAGAGCACTCTCCAATCACATCTATCGGTGGATAAACTTTAATAGTTTTGTATAATTTATTTTGAATATCGATTTTACACATTACAAAATAAATATTTATTATGATAAGCATTATCAATGATTTCATCTTCATATCAGATTAATGAAACGACCACTCAAGATGAATAGTTATATACTTGTGCCATACACATAATATTTATTATGCACTAGCTTTCAGTTCAAACTAGAAGGCATGTAAAAAACTAATCAGGTAGGTTTTAAAAAATTCTAACTGAATTTTTCAACTATCTACCTGCTTCTCTCTTAAACATTCATTAAATAATTTTCAATTCATTTTTTGTCATAAGAATGTTGATAAAAGTCTTTGATTTCCGAGATGCTCGCAATTAAATATTTTTATATTATTTGTTCATTAAATAACACGAGTTTTACTACTTACGAGATGATTTCATGTAATTTTATCTGAAATATGATAAGTCTATTATATTGTATCATACTATTCTTCACACCATATGCAAGATGTAAAAAATAGCTTGTCGAATTGAAAGCGCTTTTACTAAAATACTTTTTATATTATTAAAAACATCTACGAAGCGCAGCCATTTACAATGGTATATAAACAGTAGTTTAAAAACAACTGAATTCAATTTTGTGATAACAATGCTTGTGAATATTATTATTAAAGTGTGCTTATATGTGATGTACAAACGATATCTAAAAACTACTCTGATCACATCGATAGATATAGTCACGCTCTTTTATCCTAGTCACGCTAATGTTTCAATCCTTTCAAATTAATATAGTATATTCAGCTAGCAACTAATATGACGAAAACTATTTTTAAAAAATGCAGATTCTTGAAGCCAGAAATGGCAAAAAAAATTTTAACGCTAGAGCTTCCGGAGTTTTTTTCTTCTTCTTTGAGGTATATAGTGCCGGAACATGCTCGTGAAAGATTAATTTCTATTCTCTGCCCTTAAGAGTGCCTCCTAACGGAGGAAACTACCAACATTCAAATAAATAAAATTGTCAAATATGCACTTTGCGCTATTATTTCGACCTATCGGCGTATGAAAGCCATTTATTTATTGTTTTTTTTTTGGAGGACCCGTAACAATCCTTTCCAATAATACGATACATGTTTTTGATGTATTTTTTCATGTAGATTACGATGGTTCTATCGGTTTTATTGTAGAAACCAATGTAAAAACGCTACGAGCGAAAGTTATAAGTCCATTTTTATCGAAAATAATTCAATTGACAAAAATATAGAAAAGCCGGAAAAAAGTAGTTCCTATGGACTTTTCTAATTTTCACGAGCATTTTCCGGCACTATATACCTCAAGAAAGAAGAATAAAAAACTTCGGAAGCTCTAGCGTTAAAATTTTTTTTTGCTATTTCTGGCTTCAAGAATCTGCTTTTTCTCGTAGATTTTGTCATATATGCATGAGTATTGGACTTTTTCGAATGATTTTGATGAATTTATGCTTCATTATTTTTTTATAATATGTCGCTCTATGGCATTTATAGATACGCATTTATATATTCGAATTATGTAATAGGTAACATATAAGCTTTGCCTTTGCTCATAGACTTTTATTGAAAAATATATTTGAGTATTTTCGAAAAGCTTTTTTGGCTTTATCGAGCTGAGTATACATACGTGCGTGTTAAGACGGAGTAAGTAATCAAGCTGGACACCTAGTATTTTACTGTTTGCATGCGTAGTATGGTCACTTCATCGTTATTATTTTTCATTTTTATGTGGAAAGCTGTTATTTGTTGTCTTTTCGTTTTTCCAAGAAACCTGAGGGATTCGTGAAACATGATAGTTTCGCCTTTAAGCGGGTTTGGCTTCAAATTCCATGATTTGTACTCGTTACTAGTTTTGTCAATAATCGATTGCAGTATTTGTTGGACGGTTTCAGGACTTTCATTTGTAGCGAGAGCTATATAATCGTCTGCGTATGTAGCTGAGTAGGTGCTATTATCAGTATTGAGATGGAATAAATTTGGAATGTGACTAGTAAATATGTTAAATAATATCGGAGAATTGACCGTACCTTGCATAAGGCCCTCGATAATTTGAAGGATTATAGATGAAAGTGTTTGCCCACTCCAGGTTACAGAAGATCGGTTTTTTGTCATGTGCCAAATTAATCGAATGAGGTCAGTGGGATATTTTAGTGTATAAAGAATATAAAGTAATCCGGCAATCCATACTGAATCAAAGGCTTTCTCATGATCAATCAGCAACCTCACCATTATTTAAATGTCTGCAGATATCAGTAAGAATTTTGTGTATGGCATGAGAAGTGGAATATTTATGTTTAAAGCCAAATTGATTGTTACGAATTACTTTATTAATGTCCGAGTATTTAACTATTGAGAAGTTTATTATGCTTTCGTAAACTTTACTTATTTCAGGGATGAAGCTGATGGGGCGGTAGCTTGCTGGGTCGTGAGGGCATTTGCCTTTTTTCAAAACGAGTAATTGTTGAGGTAATATTAAGGTCTCCAGCACGGAAGCTTGACGCTCTATCCACGAGCCACCGCGGCTTTCTATGTTCCGGTAGTTTATTATTCTACAATTGTATTAATTAAATTATAGCCCGTTTGACATAGCCGATTATTGAAAAATAATTTTTGAAATTTTGCTCTCGATCATAAAATTGGGATATCAGTTTGGTTAAACAATTGAAACTCAATGTTTATGATGGAGAGCGAATTTTCAGAAATTATTTTTAAATAATTAGTTTGATCACACTTACTTGAGACGAAATCAGAGAGATAAATTCCTATATATATATATATATATATATATATATATATGCGTAGAGGGACTTTGCTGTTACTCTATATTTTGTATAATACTATATTTTAGATTCCAATACAAGAAGTTTTTTAATATATAGAGATCTGCAAAAATCATGAAAGATAAAAAATTAAAGAGCATTTTGTGCATTTTCTGGCTTCACCATAGCAGCATTAGCTTTCTTTTGTGGGCCTTTTATTTTGAAGAAAGATTTCCCGATCGATGCTTCTTATCCGTTCTCTACTAACTCAGCGTTAATGTCTACTATTATTTACACTCATCAAACATTTAGTATTGTTCAGAATACCACTTTGATCGTGATTGATTTCTTAGTTATTGCTTTGTTTTGGTACTCCGGCGCAAGAATAAATATTTTAGGGTATCGTTTGAAAACGATACAAACTGCCGACCAGCTGAGAACGTGTATCCAAGAGCATCAAGAAATTTTACGGTAATGTGTGATATAATAAAGAACGATTTTGAAATATGTGCACATCGATTTAAAAAGCTCAATTTTTATTTTTAACATCCGTTATTTACTTGCTTATTACTAGTATGTAACGTGAATTTCGTTTGAAAAATATCAAAAGAGCTGGGTAATTTCATAATATAATAATTTAATAAATGTTTTGATTTTACAGATTTATTCAATATACGGTAACCACTGTCCATTTCATTGTTTATAAAACGGTTTTAATCGTTGCAATTATCATCATTTCAGCAGGTCTTCAATTAATATATGTAAGTTTAGTTTTGTTACATGTAATAATCACGTGACTAACAAGGTAACTATTGAGAGATACTTTCAGTACGATGCTCAAATTGTGGGATCTCAGTTTTCATTGATAATTACTGTAGCAATTCTTCGAATGATAACTTACTCATCAACTATTGACGAAATGAAAGAATTGGTAAGAGCTTTTCAGTCAATGACACTGTGTAGTCAAATTAGAAATAGCTCAATAAGATAACGATGAATAATATTTCAGAACGACAGTTTACGATGGAAAATTTACAAATCAAACTGAATTCAGAGTACTTCAAAAACAAACAAGAATTGGCAATTGCATGGATGAATGCTCAATATGTCATTGAGATTTTTGGCTAAGGTTAGAATATCAATAATAACGACGATAAATAATTTTTTGTCATTAAGGTCCCTCTACACATATATATGGCACACCAAAATGTATAGGCAAATTTATCTCCCCGATTCCGTCTCGAGAAAGTGAAATATCACAGAAAAAAATATATGATTCGATAGTTTAGTATTGTACAATTCCATTGATTCAATTTTATCTCATTTGATCAAGCCAATTATTTAAAAATAATTTTTGAAAATTTGCTCTCTATCATAAACGTTGGGATGTCAATTTGTCTAAACAATTAAAAATTAATGTTGACGAACAAAAGCAAAATTTCAACATTTATTTTTAAATAATCGGCTTTACCAAACGAGCTAAGCTTGAATCAGTGCAATTGTATTGAACTAGTCAATCGAATAATATCTTTTTTTTCGCGAGATTACACTTACGTGAGGTATAATCAGGGAGATAAATTGTCTCATCTTAGTGTGCTATATATATGCATAGAGCGACCTTAATACGAATAATTCAATTTTCAGTTGATATACATGTCCGTATCACATCTAACAACACTCCGAGCTATTATAGAAAGATGTTCTTAAAGTTAAATGCAGCAAATCCTAATGGTATAAATTTAATTAACATAATCAATTATTTATTATTTAGTAACGAAGTCCTTGCTGACAAGATTGTAAGGAATTATCTTATTAATATTTTTAAAATCTAACATTCTCGAACGCGCATAAGATTGTAACCTAGTCTTATTCTCTATCAATGAAACGGAAACGAAGTGGTCTACTTGGCACATTCATCATTAGAAAGCGGCTGTTAATGTCTGCATAATCGTACTCTACTTTAAACTCGCGCAATACCTGCAAAGTAATTTCATTATGAATATAAACCGCTAATACTGGCTGATACTCTATATAAAAACATATAGATGAGTCTGTCAATAATAGTTAACGAAATAGAATAACTACTTCGATAACTAACCTTTGTTGTGAGTAACATCATTTCTAGCTTAGCCATACTTTCACCGAGACAGGATCGAAGTCCTTTTCCGAAAGGTAAATAACTATTTTTGGGATATGATTCCTCGCTGGTATTCAGCCATCTCTCTGGTCTAAATTTCTCGGGATCTTCGAAATTTTCCTCTCTTTGAGAGGAGATTTGATTAGCCATAATAATGTACGTCTGAAAAAGTATTCATATTAATTGTGTAAATATCCAAGGAAAGTAAATTAAAAGCGTCAGTAAATACTCACCCCTTTAGGTATTTTATAACCATGTAATACAATGGTCTTAGGTAATTGTCGAGTGAGATAAGGAAATGGTGGACGTAACCTGAAACGTGTAATTGCTGCGATGTATGTAACTCAACGTATAATAATCAATTATCGGTTCACTTTTATTCACCTTAAACACTCGTTGATGCATGCACTCAAGTAAGGCATATTATCAAGCGTTGCCTTGGTTATTAGTAAATCATCTCGGGCTTTCAAATTAATCTCTGCATGTAATTTTCTTTGAACGCGAGGATTCTTGGCCAGGTAATAAAATAGGAAGGCTTGTGAATTCACGGTCTGTTAAATTAATCATATAAGATAATTTTAATTCCGCGAGCTAATATCTCACTATATCTCAAAAATAGAATAGCTATAATTTTGCATTAGTTTGAAATACTATAATTTTTCTTACCGCATGAACTCCCAACATGACCATGTCCATTAGTAAAGTAGAAACGTCGTCTGGATTCATACGCTGCTTGACAAGAAGATGGTCAAGTATAGTTGAGCGAATCTGTATATCTTCTACATTCTCCACTGTCGCATCTTTTCTTAGGTTTCCCTGAGCAATGCGAATGTACTTTCCTATCACGCTGTGAATAGAAAATTTGATATTTTAGCATGTCAAATGCTACGCTGCACTGATAAAAATATTTTAGTAAAGAAGATATACCCATCAATAATATCACAAGAAGCAAATAATTTTCTGCTGAATGGGGTTTCGATGAATCGCCACACTTGAAATCCAGTCTCGCAGCGGCTCATGTAGAGATGTGCATCGGCTGTAGCCTCGATGAATCGCGTTGTTTCGGAATTTTCGCTATAGCCAGTAGGATCGAGGAAACCCATTTTCCGATTCAACATCAATATCCAAAAGCATTCCATTCCCCATCGCGAAAGTTCCTGGTGAAAGTTGCTCGGCACCTAGTGATAATTATTCACATAATATTTTAGTGAAATATTTTTCAATTCGAGATGTTAGTATCTCAAAGGTATCATGGCATATGCTGAGAGTTTACCTCGTCTTGTCGATTTTTCGTTTGCCTAATTCTCAACACCAATTCATCGCAAGCCATTTCCAATTTAGCAAATTGCTTAAGTACTTGTTCCGAAATAGGAATTTCCAAAGTCTTTTTGGTTTTTATCCATTCAAGACTATCAGCCCCTTGCCTATAAAGATTAAAACAATTTCTAATTGCATTCTTAGAGCTTGCATATTTATGGCATGTGATTTCATTCACAGGTCGTACAACGAAACTATAATTAGTTTTAATTGCCACCCTTATTTTTCTTTCATGATTGCAAAGCAAAGTTCGAGAAAACGTATAGAGAAACGCGGAAGTTTTATGAGTCCATAGTCGCTTCAGATTTTAATGAAGCTTCATTATTTACCCTACTCTACAACGCCCGGCGAAGCGGAAAATAACGAAAGAGGTACAATGCGATATCGTTCATAAAATATTGAGCCGTAGCATTTTATAGCGCGAACAAACTGTAATTGCAGTATCAGGTGCGTGTATTAAAACGTACGAGCAGAATGGCCCGGAAAATCGATATTTCCGGTGGTTCAGTCGATAGTGTTGAAGTATGTCAATGCTGCTTCTCGTCGGCGAGTCTCCTTCCTCCTGGAAGATCTTTGCGATGTGTTCAGGCCTGTTATTAAGGAAAAATAATCGATGTTTTGTTCTTATGACTCGTCAATTGAAAGAATTTTAGAACGACAATTCACCTATGGATCAATACCATGTCGCCAATGAACGGACCGTTGAGACGGACTATTGGCCCATATTCATTGAACAAGTACCTCAAAGGCGTAACATTTCTATTCCACAGCAAGCGTCCTACATTTAATACAAAGAAAAGCAATGACATGTATTCTTCTGATTTAGATTAGTGGAATTTTATCGATTCCGGAATTGATTTCAAAATGTTAAAACAAAAAAAAAATTAACAAAAACAAGAGAAACTGAAAGTATTGACCGTATATATAATATCGGCGAAAATGATACAAGATCCTATGCGCCGCCAAATGAAAAAAAACGAGCGTGCGTACCCTCGGTAAGCCCGTTGATAAGCACACTGCGAAACAGTTGCGTACCAAATAGCGGCACGTATCGCCAATACTTCTCCCACAGTTTCAGCAGCGCCGGACCAGGTACATCTTCGAACGGCTGCGGACCCACCAATTCGTCGGCGACGAGTTTCGGTGAATCGTCGACGACTTGCGCGGCCGTCTTGTCAAGTGTTTCGAGAAGAGGAATTGGCGCCGTCAAGGTCACTTTAGCAGCCGGTTCCACGAGCGACGCTCGCTGACTCTCCGCTATCGATGCATCTGTCGATGCGCAATGTAATTTTTGAATGTAGTTCTGGGGGTTATGTTTTTATCAATGTCATCGTATAACTATTATTTAGCACACTAAATTTGAAACACAAGTGAACAGGAAAGATGGAAAAATTAGGTTATTAAGTGAATAGTATGAATAAATTCATCGTAATTACATGTATTTTTAGCCGCAATTTTTGTTTGTATATATTATATATTTTTTATCAAATAGGAATTGTACGAATCACGTACGCAATGTTATGTCCATTATGTATGGAAATTGTTTCACTTTTATCCGAACTGACTCATTGAATTGAAAGGTTATAAAATTAATACAATGTTACGATTTAAAAAAAATGCTTACTTAAAGCATTTTCAGTGCTGAGCTTCAATCGATCCTGCCTCTCAGCAACAGTTGCAGTCTTGGTAAACTTTTGCGCAGATTGATAAATACACCGTAGAGATGATCTCCATGAATGAGAAGGAGGAAGCAACAAGCGAGCAAATAGTTGCATGTTCCTGCATGTTTCGGCATTCGTTAATATCTTATTTATGTAAAAATCGATATCAACGTATACTGACCTTATACTTTTGTACTTATTTCAATAAAGTAAAATAATTGTAATCAATAATCAGATAATCTAACAACTTATGTCCAATCAATCAAATGCGTTGACCGCTCCAGCATATAAATAAACAATGACGTTGCTATGGCAACATAACCGCTTCTATCGCTTTTTCGATTTCAATTATTGTTTGAACGAGGACGATTCTATTGTATATTATTGCTAATGTTGGTACTTTGATAATTGATAAATATACAAATGAAATCAATTCTATTTGACTCAGCTTATAATGAATAATAATTGAGATTTAATAATTTTAATGATGCACAGAGTGGATTAACTTGAGTGCATATCAGCTTATAACGCAATGAATAAAAATGAAGTTATCTGCCTCCCTCAACTCAATAAATATAATTTCATAGATATATCAAATAAATCCAGCGAAAATCATTACGCAGAAGATTGTGTAATGTAAATATTAACGAATTATCTAACTAAGTTCATAACAATAATTATCTATAGTTATATATAAAAAATAATGACACTGTATTTAAGTAGAGTTTATTACTATTGACATATTCCAAACTTCTACAAATCTACAAAATTTGTAGCATCCTTAATTGTTAATCGACTATATGACAGCGACTACGTGACAATCATTTTCATGCCCTTACGTAGTGAGCATTCAAATTGAACAGTAAGTTAATGGTAATATAGATAACTGTATTGATCTGATAACATTATCATTCCTCTGTATAAACATTCAGGATCATAATCATATTCCATCGGATTGTATATTCCAACTTCGCGTTTAGGTCTCTTAACTTTCGTTAAAGATTGCAGTCCCTAAAACGTTAAAATTATTTGTTATCAATGATATCTTTATTTTTCTGTGATAAATCAATCAGTTAAACTAATCAAATAATCTCCACAAAGAATGAATTTGTTTGAAATAAACACTTAAAATACTAGCCACTAAGGCGCGCTTCGCGCGCAGATTGCAGATTGCAATACATATTTCAATGTCGAACGTTCTATACAATTTCAATTTTCGATATGAACAAATTCGAACGTCCGAAATTCGATACTAATTGACTTCACTTCGTCTATTTTTATTATATAGTGGATAGTGGATAGTGGATTAAAATCTTTTGAAAAAATATTACTTACCGAAAGCACTATGACGTTGTTTTGTCCTTGATTAGCTTGCATTTGATTTCTTCTAATAGCCGAAATAATAAGCGCTAGAAGATAACCACCAAACGCGAGAAACGAAAGAGTGCAAATAGTCAATTGGAATATTTTAGATATTTTTGAATCTTTTCCTCCTTTTTCTTCCCATTCGTCATATCTACTAATTGGATATTTATTGCCGCTTCTTTTCAAAGGCATCGCTGGTGGTAAATTAAAAGTCGAAGCACTTCTACTTTGTGGTGCAAATTCATCTGGATCTATTTTTATATAATAAAGGAGTGTTAACTATGGATGTTGTGGCCTTGTTTTCTGAATTACTTACTTTTCTTGGCGAAAGAAGATTTCAATTTGACTAGTTTTTCCAGCGGTAATTCACTCAAACTTCGTATCTCGTTCAAATATAAATCATCTATGTAACTCAAATTTGTTGCACAGCAATTTAAAATGAAATTGTATAAAATCAATGAAAGTATGCAAAATTTAATTTTTTTTATTTTAATCATATTCAAAGGATGTAAAGTGTAACAAATGTATATAAAAAATTTGCTTTTATACTAAACACATTAAAAATAAAAAAAGTGAAAGATAAACATTCTAAATAAAGCAATCTCAGTGTCTTGACTGTGCAAGTGTCACTTTTGAACTACATAGGTGGCAGTTTTGGTCAACGGCGCGGTGCTAAGATAATTACGATTCTTGCTTGAGCAGCCAAGCGACACAAGCATGTGTCGAGAAACGGCACTTTTCAACGAAAAAAGAAGATGATTTTTACGATAGTGTCCAGCGTAATTATAGTCATTTCGATTGTTCTTTTCCACGACATAGTTTTTTTAATGTCCAAGAGGTATAACACTGCAGTTCTATCAGAGAAGTGGCACTGTAAAGATGTCAACTACGTTTTTCTTACATTGTGCAGTATTGATTTTTTTTATTTCGTCTACGTCTGGAGAAGGTAAAATACAAATTAACTAAGTGTAAATCAATTAATTCTAAATTCATAAAAATTCTATAAATATTAGATAAAATGATGAAAAAATAGTCGAGAAATTTTAGAATATTTATTTGTAAATGAAATATTTTGAAAATAAATGTTTTTTCCAGGAGTTTTCGATAAAATTAAAGCAGGTTTAAAAAATGCTAAAAGCTACTTAGAGACTGCAAGGGATATTGCGGATTTGGTTTCGAAAAGTTTGAGACCGAAAGAAACTATAAAAAAGCGTGGCGACGATGCTGATTTCAGCGAAAAACAAAATCAGCCATTTGAAGCGACAAATGTCGTGTCTAAATTTTTCAAACTTTTAGGATTAGATTCTACTAAAATGACTGCAGTCGCTGTAAACAGCTTCATTTTTGTCGCGCAAGTTGTAAGTAAATACTTTTATGCCACTTTCACATTACTTATTAATATATATATAGCGGGTTTGACGAGAATGGATATCTTTTAGATAAGTGAATTGTTTAAACTGACTCCCAAAGTTGTCCATGCAAAGTCTATAAACGAAGAAACAGATCTTTCGGGACCGATGAAACTCATCACGGATAATGAAAATGAAAAAGTAAGTTTATTTAACTGGTAGAACGGCTAGTATTATATTTATCTTGAAAAAGTTCATGAGATACTATTCACCACTATGAAATATGTTTCAGATACAAAATCTTCTCCAACAAGCTTACGATAAAAGTTTACCAAATCAACTTATTGAACGTACTAATGGTTTTGATTCTTCGTGCGTACGGCTGTTGGTTTGTAAAACCTCTCCGGTAATTTGGGCAGCTCAAAAGTCATTAAAAAATGGGTTGATTAATCGTCGAGATATTAGTTCATGGCTTCCTTCAAAAGAGAAATTTGAGGAATACTCCGATATCTGCGATGAAGCCCATAGTGATTGCAACCTTAATTTTGATTTGTAACGTACCATAATTATATTGCCTGACTACATACAGTATTATATATATTTTCACAAAGGATTTTTCAAAAAAGTCGATCGTAATTCAATTACATTTTTATTGATACAAGAAATAGATCAAAAAATAATCTGGTTCAACGATTGTCTTCCTACTTAAATGTAAAAGGTTTCTATTACAATTTTTATTACAATACACGAAACATGCACATCTATAATTTCATGAAACATTTAAAAAACTAGAATGTTTGATATATATATATGTGTGTGTGTGTGTGTGTGTGTGTGTGTGTGTGTGTGTGTGTGTGTGTGTGTGTGTGTGTGTGTG
>JAWWMK010013031.1:0-22777 GCA_035047105.1 Galeopsomyia nigrocyanea
TCTTGGAATAGATCCGCGTCAAATTTGTTTGCATTCCATCCTCTGAAGGTCGTCCTCTTGGTTGGAGGACCCCTATTAGCGTTTACGCTCAGCATTGACCAGCTGATGAGCCGGTGGTCGCTCGCGTTGAATTTTTTACTAATTTTTTTTTCTACATTGACTGAAAAAAAATGGAAAAATCAATTTAAAAAAAAAGTGGTTCACTAATTTTCAAGTAGAGATGATAACAAAAAAAATGAGGCCTCCCAAAATGATTTTAGTTGATTCTAACGTTCGGAATCATGCACCGCGCTAAGATTTTTCAAAAAATAGGATGTTACGCTTTAGGGAACTTTCTGGGATCCCTAATTCAGATTTTGGGACTTGTAGGGAAGAAAATGAAAGCTCAGACCGAGCACTTTAAGGTGAAAAAAGTTTTATAATGTTACATTTATTAGAACGATATTTACACGCTAATAAAGAAAATTTTGAATTTGTCCTGTTTAACACTGGCTGGTCCCTTTAATGTGTGTCTGTGTGTTTTTTTTAATATATTTTTCCCCAAGAGGTGGAGAATGCTTTTTACGCTCCATGACGGGAGCCATCGGGACTCCCTGAGTGTGGGGCTCGGCAAGTGGTTGGCAGCACTTATCTGGCCGAATGGACGGACCAGATTCTACTTGACTCATAGCAGGTCCCCTACGCACTAAACTGCACCTCCTTTTCTTCTGTGATCCTTATCCCCCCACGAGACTGCCGCTAGGTAGTACTTCACGGGGGAGGCATTAGCTAATTCGCTCTTCCTTCTTATTTCCTTTTCCTACGTCCTTCAGTCGTTGTTTGGAGGTTAATAATAGGTTAGTAGGTTCGTTTCTTCTACGTTTTCTTCTTACTGCATCAGTGCGTCTACTTCTTTCAGCATCATTCGGTCGTCTCTTTCTTTCGGCATCGTTCAGTCATCCTCTGGACAGACTCGACATACCTATGTTCCTCTGCATCGGATGAGGGAGTCTGAGCTCAACCCAACCACCTACGTTCCTCTGCATCAGTGTGGGGAGTTTGCTATTCCATAACCTGGCGTCCCGCACGTCTTACCCGGTGCTCTTTTCTCCTCTTCTTTTCTTTTCGCAGCTCTTCGGTGACTTCCTTGGCGAAGTCTGTTGTGGCGTGCTATGTCGCTTTTGATGCGAGCATCTTTTGTACTAGATTCTCTGGCGATATCGCCTCGTCGAGTGCGCTTCGAAGCTTTCGTCGTTGCAAGTAAAATCTAGGGCATGCGAAGAACACATGCCTTGCGTCCTCCTCTATCCCACAACATGTTGGACATTCTGATGAGTCCTCGTGTTTATACTTGTATAAGTATTGTCGAAAGCATCCGTGTCCGATGAGCATCTGCGTTAGGTAGTAGTTGGGATCACCGTGTTGGCGGTTAACCCATTCCGCTACCTGTGGGACAAGCTAGTGTGTCCATCTGCCCGCTTTGGAGCTGTCCCACTGGACCTGCCATCGCTGTAGGCATTTCTGCCTTTCTTGTTTCCTGCAATCGTCTGAAATCAGCTGTCCCGGGTTTCTGCTCTGATACAGTCTCCCGTGTTCTTCGGCTGTTATCTCTATCGGTAAAATACCCGAGATTACGTGTGCTGCGTCCCTGGAGACGGTTGTAAAAGCACTGGAGACTCTAAGAGCCATTTGTCGACCTACTGGGTATATTCTTCTTTGGTACTCCTGCAGCTTTAGAGTGCTTGACCAGATGGCAACGCCATAGGTAAATGTGGATATTGCCACTGACGCTAGGAGGGCTCGTCGTCTCGGTTTAGGCCCACCAACATTTGGCATGAGGCGAGGTAATGCTCCTCCGACTGCTTCTGTCTTAGCGCTGGCATGCTCGACTTGGTCCTTGAAATTGAGGCGTGCATCAATGATTACCCTCAGGTAGCGAATGGATGGTTTCGACTTAATTTCGTGCTGTCCAACTTGCAGTGTGATCGTTTCGCGAATCTTTCTGCTAGTTATATGTGTGATTTCCGTCTTATGCTTAGCCATCTTGAGTCCTGATTCGTACGTCTAGTCAGTATACCTGTTGAATGTCACGTTGAACAGGTTCTTGATCTCATCGAGATGCTTGCCTACAATTACAAGAGCAACATCGTCTGCGAACGCAATCGGTGTTACCATTCTTGGAATCATCAGTTTGAGGAGACCATTGTATACTATGATCCACAGGAAAGGTCCCAAGACCGAGCCTTGAGACACTCCTCCAGTAACTCTGTACAACCTTAGTCCACCATCCATGTCGTACTGCAGGATTCTGTCTGAGAAATAGCTAGCCACCAACTTCTGCAGGTATTTTGGGATACCGAATTGGTCGAGTGCTTCCATGATTCGGTCCCACCTTGCATAGTTGAAGGCGTTCTGCATGTCCGGGGTCACTACTGCACAGTATTTCTTATCGCCGTTCGTGTATCTCTTTCCTGAGATAGCCTTCTTTGCGGTGTTGATAACTAGATTAATAGCATCGATGGTTGAACTTCCTTTACGGAATACGAACTGCCTTTCCGAAAGGTGTCTTTCAGCTATCACCTCTATTCTCTTGTAGATGATCCTTTGGAGAATTTTGCCCGCTGAGTCGAGCATGAATACAGGATGATATGATGATGATTTATCCGGTGGCTTATTTTCTTTCAGGAGGAGAACAAGCCTCTGCAGCTTAAATTTGGCAGAGAAATAGCATCTCTTATACATCTGTAGAAACATTTCCAGTGCTATCTTTATTGCCGTTTTTAGAGCAATGTTTGGGATACCGTCTGGTCCAGGGGCCTTCTTATTTCCCAGTCTTGCACAAGCAATCTTCAGCTCCTCTAATGTGATCGGTGAAATTGGATCTCATGTGTTAAGATCACTGATCTGCAGCTCTGGTTGTTGCGGAAAAAGGTTCGTAACGATCCTTTCCAGCATAGCCGGGCATATGGCTGCAGACAGTGATTGGGATTTCACCCTTTTTATCACCTGTGTGTGTGTATTTGTGTTTGGCGTTTGTGCGGTTGTCCATGTGAGTGTGCGTGCGTGATTTTGCATCTGAGTGTGTTTTTCAGGAAATTTTCTTTATCTTTTTGTTTTCATTTTTGTCAATTCTTTTTCAATATTTTTCTTTTTTTTTCATTTTTTAATGACAACGTTTCATATCTATTATCCTGAAATAAGCCAACATTTTTAACAAAGTATCGACTCAAATGTTTACTGATAATCGTAATTTTTTTTAAATCTTTGACTTATTTGATATAGGTTAGGATGTACCAACTTCATTGAATATTCCGTATCCTTTAATTTGCTCTGCTACACTTTCAATTTGTATATACTGTCTATTACTGCCTATAAATCTTTGTTATTGTTGTTGTCTGACACTCGGTAGCGCTCTCTCTCTCTCTCTCTGTCTCTCTCTCTCTCTCTCTCTCTCTCTCTCTCTCGCTCTCTCTCTTTCTCTCTCTCTCTCTCTCTCGCTGTTAACTGCCTTGAAGTTGGATGTGCCAAATCGAATCGATATTGTAGAATCGATTAAACGCGAGCGCTACCAGACAGCTCGCAGTGGCGCGTAATTCACATGTTTTTTCATTTTTTTTTCTTACGTCGTAAATCAATTTTTTTCGTGGAGGCTCAGTCGTCGCTTTCCGCTTCGAGCATGAATATGTGAATAGCTCGGATCATTTCTATAGTAGACTAATGGTAGAAAAAGCGAAACCGGACGAGGTCGAGGTCGAGATAGAAATTGACGAAGAACGTCTCATTAAGGCTGTTGAGTTTAATGGACGAGTGATTTGGGACAAAGCTACCAACGGCCACAGCAACAGAAACGAGCTCACGAAAGCCTGGGATGCGATGTATCTCAACCTGGCTTTGATAAGGAAAAAGACAAAAAGAATAACACAGCAATCAGTAAGTACTCTAAATAGTTGCGTAGGACAGTCATTTTTTTTTTATAAAATCGCGACGTTCAGATTTTAATAAAAATTCAAGAACTATTAATGTTTTTTTATCAATTGCGAGTATTTGTGTGTGACCTGAAAATCTTTTATTATTTATAATAATCCGCGCGCGAGAAAAAAAATCGTTTTACACGTTCAGGTCGCGCATAAATGGAAGCGCGATCTCACGAGGGAGGAAAAAAATGTTCAATTATTCATCATAAAAAAATGTCGATTCGTTGCGCAAATAACTATTATACGTTTTTTGGATGTCGCAAAAGTGTTTTAGCGACTCACCGCTGTAGTAAAATAGAACAGAAAGGAATCATCCTATACAGTGACACAGCGATAGCAGCGGAGAATCTCTTCATTTTTCTCCACTAGATCGCACGTTGTTCTTCCATCTTTGCTCGGCCAGAATGTGAAAAACGCATTTTCTTCTCACGCACAGATTATTATGAATAATGAACTCTTTTAGAGTCACTCACATACATTCACGTTTGATATAAAAAAGCACTAGCACAATTTTTTTAAATTTATGAGAAACCGTACGAGTATATGCACACTGCCATTAAAAAATCTCATTACTCAATTTTATTTTGTGTAGAGACTAAACTGCGCTCCAAATGGTTGTCATTGAAGTCTCGATATTCGAAAGAGTTGAGAAAGCAGCCAAAATTGAAGTCAGGATCTGCGTCACAGAACTTTACATCAACTTTCAAGCACTTTGAAAGACTCAAGTTTCTTAAAAATATACTTACTTCAAAGCAATCTTCAGGTAATTGTTCCTCTTTGGTAGAAGAGAAGGAGAGTGAGGAAGAGGACATTGAAGAAGACGAACAAGAAGAGAGTACTGAAGAAGACGACATCGAAGAAGACGACAGCGAAGAAGGGACAGCGAAGAAGAGGACAGCGAAGTAGAGGACAGCGAAAAGAAGACAGCGAAGAAGACGACAGTGAAGAAGAGGGTATCAAAGAGGTATTGTTATTTTCTGAAGAGTCATCCGGAGAAGAAATGGCTGGAAAAGGGAAATGGAAAGAGAACAAGAACAAGAAAAAGAAAACGACACCACCAGAACCTTCAAGAGCAGCAAAACAACCTGATATAGAAATACAAGCAATACCATCTCAAGAAAATCAAATATTGAAGGCCTTGAAAGCTAGTCTTGAACTCCTAGATAATGAGGAGATGATATTCTTTTTTTCACTCCAGAAGTACATGAAAAATCTAAAGACCGAGTAAAATCTAAGCCTGCGAGCCAAAATTATGGATATGGTCAAATCGTATGTGGTTAAAAGCAATGCGGATATACTACAAATTAAAAAAGGTAAATGTAAATATTTGAATTGATTTTAATATAAATATCATACTATATTCACGGCATATTTTAATTGTCTTTTTTTTCAATTACTTTTCTCAGAATATATTACAGTTGACATTTCCAAGGATGAGACAACTGTTGGGACTAGGAGGCAAATTAAACAAGAATTAGAAGATGAACCATCAAAGAAAAGATACGGGAAAGAAGAAAAAGTTACCAATACGTGCCAGAATTATCAGCCATCATCTAATCCAGAGACCTCAAGTCAAGGTACAACTTGATTTTATTATTTTCAAAAAGATAGTTTTGCATTGCTCCATGTATTTGCAATGTACATAAGTAATGCATTGATCAGTTCCTCTTGTTTCTGATTTGTCGTTTTTTTGTTGGTATTGTCACGCATAAATTGGAATCTCACCCGAAATAGTCGTACACTTCGCAAAACACAGACATTCACGTAGATATAGGCACTCAATTGTTGTTCAACTTCTTTTTCTGAGACACTTAATGTTCTGATAATACGTGTGACGTGTGATTCATCATAGGTTAGGTACTCCTTGTCCTTGCTCACTGACCGACTGATCTGCATTTGGAACAGCTGTACATGCGCGCGTACGTCAGTATACGGCGTCAGTCACGTCACGTGACTCCCGTCGTCGTCATTTAAAGTATTTGAACGCTTTATGTTTATTTGTTTTCTATTACAGTGTACTACAGTCAGCCGATTCCCTGTTACCAAGCAGGTCCCATACCTTCGAATAATCTGATGACAATAACATGGGTACTAGAATACCAGGCGTACTACGCAGTTTCTCGACAACCCACTTATGGGCCAAGTGATTCTCAGTATGTATTTGATTCTGGTCAACACTTCAACGTGCCTCCACGACCAGCGGCCGTAATGATGGTACCACCGAGGATGATCCCCAATGCGAGGATTCACCGTGCTGGGGCTTTGCCTGCATTACCTCAACGCATCCTTCCTCATAGTACGCCTAAATATCCTCAACATTCTCAACCTCCTGACACACTTGCATATCAACATTCTCAAGCTCCTAGTGGACCTACATATCCTCAGCATTCTCAACCTCCTGGCATGACACCTGCACGTCAACATTCTCAAGCTCCTATTGCACCTACATATCCTCAACATTCTCAACCTCCTGGCACACTTGCATATCAACATTCTCAAACTCCTAGTGCACCTACATATCCTCAACATTCTCGACCTCCTAGCACACCTGCACATCAACATTCTCAAGCTCCTAGTGCACCTACATATCCTCAACATTCTCAACCTCCTGGCACACCTGCACATTAACATGCTCAAGCTCCTAGTACACCTACATATCCTCAACATTCTCAGCCTTTTTGCACACCTGCATATCAACATTCTCAAGCTACTCCTAGTGCACCTACATATCCTCAACATTCTCAACCTCCTGGTACACCTACATATCAATATTCTCAAACTCCTATTGCACCTACATATCCTCAACATTCTCAACCTCCTGGCACACTTGCATATCAACATTCTCAAACTCCTAGTGCACCTACATATCCTCAACATTCTCGACCTCCTAGCACACCTGCACATCAACATTCTCAAGCTCCTAGTGCACCTACATATCCTCAACATTCTCAACCTCCTGGCACACCTGCACATTAACATGCTCAAGCTCCTAGTGCACCTACATATCCTCAACATTCTCAGCCTCCTTGCACACCTGCATATCAACATTCTCAAGCTACTCCTAGTGCACCTACATATCCTCAACATTCTCAACCTTCTGGTACACCTACATATCAACATTCTCAACATCTTCAACCTCCTTGTAATACGCCTAAATATCCTCGACCTCCTAGTAGTACGCCTAGATATTCTCGTACGCCGCCTACATTTTCTCAGCGTATCTCTACTAATACTATGCCTGTATTGCCTGGAAATACCCGTGCATCTACTGTGTCTCCATTTCAGGATGACCGTACAAATATGGATGTCGAGGATGAACTTGATCTTTTCCTTAAGAATATGTAGTTTTTTTTTGTATTTGAACTATGTTTTATATAACTTCGTTTGTTAAGGCATATAATTCTGGTGTTCATGGCCCTCCACCAATATCAGTAGCATACTAAACGCTAAAATTTTGTCGCGTCGTCCTTCCACTGGTTTAATTGAACGAAAGATATTCAGTACTCGAGGAGGATTTCAGCGACAAACATATATATATATATATTTAAAATACAAATAGTTCATTTCGGAGCAATCCATTCGGCCGTTTTTATAGAAAAACATTAGAAAGCTGAGATTCTTTTCTAGCCATCATAGCCAGGTTAACGATTGCAATAAAATGTTATCGCGCGTAAACAAAATGACAGCTGCAAAGCTTTTCAATTTTATTCTTTGAAAACGACGGAATAGATCGCCCCGAAATAGATGAGTCGTAATCTAGGTATTGATTTTTATGGATAGTATCCCCAAGTACAAACTATTGGAGGGAAGCCGCGCTACATTTTTCCCGCTTTAGTATGTTCTAGATATTGGTATGGAGGCCTTAAAATTAATGTATCTTTCTTGTCAAAACCATTTTTTCTATTGCATTAATATAATCACACACATTAGTACATACACGATTAATGCATTGATTAATGCCACTACATTATTCGTTATCCTCAAGAAACAGCATTTACAGTATTAAAATAAGTAATATTATGCACTTACATATGTATCAATTAGTTAAAAATAAAAATGTAAACAATATACTGAATCTTATAAAATAACCAAATCACTTTCATCATCGAAACTGAGCGAGTCGCAAGTTATGCTCAAACTCTCAGCGAAACTGTCAAAATGCCATCCCAATCAAATTGTTGGCGATAATGTGGACTCTTCCTGACCGTCGTCCTGGCGCAATTTAAATATCGCGGTAGTTGCGAAGTTTTTGGCGATGACAGACGTCATTGAGATGAATATATCGCCGCTGGAGGTAATTATACTAGGCGTTTTTGGAACGATGATGATGGATAGGTACATTCAGATGCAGGAGATTCAGCGCCAGGTGATCTGTGAGTGAATATAGCTTTCTCGCGCATCCAATGCGATCAGTAGTAATACTGGCATTCTCTCACGTCGCAAATCGCTCGAATCACTGGCCGTTGGAGTACAGCATCATCACATTGTTGCATTAGCCTTCATAGCCGTGATTTATTATCAGCAACTGCAGCTTTTTTTTTGCCGATCACTTGCCGATTGTCTTCAGCAGCTCGGATCACTTCGGCGCTGATAATGCCATCAACTTGATTTGATAGTCAAGCATGCATCCGTCACGCCATGCTCTCATTTCAGATTACTATTCAAACTGACTTTTTCGCTACGAAGAACTCGTACCAAACTCTTGCACTTCTTCCCTTTATTGTTGTCTCTCTAATAATTTCAATATCAATTTTCTCGTCCTTTTCGGTGCACGATTTTGTGAGAGTAAGAGTGAAGATAGATGTATATTTTTGTCGCTTACTATACTGGGTGCTTTTTGTTGCCAATTTAGACTAAAATATCAACGCCGAGGCACTCTCGCGATTGTACACTCATACGGATGTCGCACTTGTCCTTGTCTTTTTATCGTTCATCATTTAAGTTTAACTGGCGTCATTATAGTTCGGGGAATGGCGATTCATTTAGCTTATAAATGTTACGTCTCGAAAAAATCATTAAAATTAACAATATATATTTCAATTGATTAATTTTATTTTACGTGCAAATATATTTTTTATTTGCGTAGAAAGATTAATTTATTTTTTCTACTTTATGTTATCAAAACTAGAGAATTTTAAGCAATTAAAACTACGAAACTTACAATAGTTAGAACTGACGAAATCGCCCGCTAGACAATTTGAAAAAGAGTATTTTTGCAATAAATTAGTTCTTAACAGATAAGTCAAATAAATAATTAGCGAGCTCTAGTTCATTTAATTTGATGCTTGACTTTTTGTTGCAAATCTATTGATTTTATGTCTCGGTTACCGCACACCAGATTGCGACTACCCACTCTCATATAGTTGCCCGCGGCTAGTTTATTGAGCTTTGACAATACCAGAACGCACCCACACGTCCTATCGCCGCTGCTTTCAGCACAGTACTTCAAATGTTTATTATGAAAGTATTTTGGTTACGTAGAAGCTGTCTCTCGCAAACGTAAAAATGAGTAAGGCATTAAAAAAGGATTTAGCAAATCCAAAAATCAAAATTGAGACAATTTTAGAAAAGTATCAGTTTGGAAAAATCCACGAAATCAATCAATACAGAGATGTATTTGGCAAATACAGCCACTTATTTGGAATTTTGAGAAAATATGAAGATAAATTTGAGGAATACATGCGGATGTTGATCCGAACATTCGATTACATTTTATCCAAGATTGAAAAAGACCTGAAGAAAGATTGGTGCAACCTCCATCGTCAGCCAATTTTACCAGAGCAACAGTTAGTCGTGACAATAAGGTAAACTATTGCTATATTTACATTTTTCTAAATAAATCGTTTTTATCGTTGTTTTTCCGTTTCTCCATATTTCTACAAGGTGTCAAACACCATTTTTTGTATTGAAATCCACGTACATTTATTACAGAAATTAAAAGGGCTTACAATATTTTCATTTGTTACTAGCTTGGTTATTAGTCAAGATAAAAATTGTTACAGATTTTTAGCGACCGGAATGTTGTACGGAAGTTTAGGATTAACTTTTAGAATGGGAAAATCTACGGTTTGTGTATTAGTCAAGCAAACAATGGAGGCAATCTGGAAAAACCTGTACCGGATTCATATGCCAGTTCCCACAACAAATGATTTTTTTAGAAATCTCTGAAGGATTTGAAAAAAGAAAAAATCTTCCACACTGTATAGGCGCCGTAGACGTGAGACAGATAAGAATAAAAAAGCCGAATAAATCAGGTAGTCAATACTATAATTATAAGCATTTCCACTCTAT
The DNA here is from genome assembly GCA_035047105.1 of Galeopsomyia nigrocyanea. NCBI lineage: Eukaryota > Metazoa > Arthropoda > Insecta > Hymenoptera > Eulophidae > Galeopsomyia > Galeopsomyia nigrocyanea. Next base: position 10,245 of record JAWWMK010013031.1, read on the forward strand.
AGCTTTCCAAGCAATAGTTGGTCCAAACGACAAGTATATTTCCATTGATGTGGGTGGGTATGGCAGCCAGCACGATTCAACAACGTTCAGAGCATCCACCTTCTATGATGCTCTGCAAAGAAAGTTGATTGAACTTCCTAAAGCTGACAGGTTGTCTGGTTCAAAGACAGTGGTACCTTACTTTCTTATTGATGACTGTGCTTACCCATTAATGGAGCACTTGCTGAAACCATATCCAGGAACTGGATTGTCGAGAGATCAAAAAGCTTATAACTCTGTACTGTCTGGTGCACGTACAGTTGTAGAGTGCTGTTTTGGCCACAACTGCCAACGGTTCTCCATATACTATAAGATGATTGAATGTCAACCAGATACTATAGAGTGGATTGCTAAATCGATAAGCATAATACACAATGTCATCATCGATAAAGAAAAAGAACACGAGAGGTACAAGAGCAACAAGAGTAATATGAAAGATACCACAGAATCTGAAGGTTTGGTCAAGATTCGAAGACCAAGAGAAAATGACGACGATATACAAGATGGATTTCCTGTTGGCAGAGGGCACGAAGTTAGAGAGAAAATGAAAAATTACATTGTCAAACATCCTCGCAAGAAAAGAAAGTTGTGAATATTGTAATGTGAGATTTAATTCAACATTTAATCAGATTTTTATCTACTTATTTCAAAACTTTTTGTTGATTATTGATTTTCATGCCTACTTTTCGATAGTTCAACTTTTGAAACTTCATTTTTACAGATGCGTTCTCAATGTTTGGTTGTATTGATTTTGCTTATCTCATTTTCTGTCTTAACTGCTTGGATATGACAATTGCAAAAAATCATGTAAAAATGTTGACAGAGTAAGGCATTAAATAACGAAATTGAACAAGTCTCAATCAGAAAACAATTGAAAATTAAACAAAAGTATACAAAGAATCATGTGGAGACTTCTTTGTAGTTTAGAGGAATAGTTACTCGTTTAACTGATTGAATTTAGTGATTGTAAACTTGTAAAAAGCAAGAGAAATTTTAAAGAACCACAATCCTTCAAGATATCAGTTTGGCAAATAATATGGTATAAAAATTAATTAAGTTAATGAAAATACATGTAGTTTATAAATTTATTTTATTTCAAATGTTATATCTCAAATAATATTCAAAAATTATTTTGAAATTATTATTTTATATTTAACAGCTACGTGAAGCGCAGTCCTGACTGAGGAAAATTTAAAAATTTTCAATTTTGCTAATCATTTTCACATGAACTAAAAAAAATGGATAGAACAGTTATCTAAATTGTCTTGATCGTCAATATCGCAGACACTTGCTCAAAAAGTTCAACATATTGCACTGCCGTAACTTCACGACTTATAAAGTATGATTCTGTCGAAACTATATTGTGAGTAATCGTACGGCCCAATTCATCAGTTTCCATTTCTTGTGGAAAATTTAAGATTACAGCGGTAAATAAATTCTGAACGTCCTCAAATGGAAGTAAAGTTACGATGCGACCTACGGAGCCTAAATCGCAAACGGTATCGAATGAGTCGAAGCGGCATCCGAATCTCAGCAGAATTTTTATCCATTCGATAGATATTTCATCTGATTTTAAATAATAATCCAAAGATGTAGAGCCCGATATTCCTATGGCATTCACGCCCGATCTGGCTCTACAAAAAAAAATTATTTCATCAAGATTAATACAACATGAAGCATAGTTGGATCAAATAATTTAGTTCATACGTATTTATGGAGATTATTGTTTTATAAAAAAAGTACGTATTAATTGAAGAGTTGATTAATCTTGAATGTTATGAAAAATACGATAAAATATACTATTACCTAACTAGTCTTTCAAAAAGATCAAGATAATTCAAAATCGCACAGGCGTGTAATGGCGTTTTTCTACAATTATCTTCAGCATGAACATCGGCTCCGTGCTTCAACAATAAATCGACAGTACCCAACTGTTTTGCTAGTCCGCACAATTTCAATTGGCTACTTGCGGCTAGATGCAACGCCGTCCGACCAGGCAAATTTGCTGATTCCGTCGATGCTAGTTGGGTACACGCTGAAATCTCGTTGAGCCTCGAGCAGCATATTTACGAGGTATTAATACCCGTCGTCTCTATGAAATCACAACAAAATTTGTTAACAGTCATTACAGTTCTTCGAAAGCTCGCGAAGCTCAAGCTTTCCAGAATAGAATCAAATTTTAGTAAAATTTTGAATGGTAAAATTATTTAATAAGCTCGAAATTTTTGAAGGTAAAAAGACTCAATAGCAAAAGCTTTAAAAAAAAATATAAAAGCATAAAATAATTCAAAAGCTCAAACCGCTCGGAAAGTTCTTCTGATTTTTCTGTAGAAGCTTATGACATTGATTTAGTCAAACAAAGATGTAATTAGGAAAAAAAATTCATTTCTTATAATCTACCAACCTTTAATTTCAACGTAGACTTCGTACGCCATATGAATTGCAGTTTTCAAATCTGCACTCTGCAAAGTGACGTCATTCAGTGCCGGCATTGAGAATTTCTTTTAAGAGAAATTCATTTATTATGTTACTTTCTTTCTGATTGCGGACAAAAAGATGCAAAGCCGTGAATCCTGGCCAAATCGGCGAGTTAAAAGGAATTTGTTCGTTGACATTGGCTGCTTCTTCCAAAGACTTTACTATGGCATTAACGTCAAGATTGTAATATGCAATGTGAAGTGATGCAATTCCAGTTTCTTCTTTAACACGCTGGTCGATGTCATCTACTTTTCAGAGTATTTGAAAGCCATTCCAAATTATTTTCATCTTCTTTTATGAGGCTGTATCGTAATGGTTTCCCATTGTTAATCTCAATGAAATAGTCAGCATTGTATTTTACTAACAGATTTTCAGTTTGTATGCTTCCTTCGTATCAAGCTATTTGCAACGGTGAAAAACCCGCATATTCATCTAAGAATGAAAATTCACTCGATTCTTCATTTGCACTTGGTTGATAAGTTATGATACTATTGACATTTGATCCGTTGTCTAGAAGTCGTTTCACTACTTCTACTTTATCACACCAAGTTGCTACGTGTAAATGACTCAATCCGATTCCATCGACAACGGATTCTTCCAGATTTGGCAATGACAATAGAATATCAGCCATTTTTTTCAACGAGTTCTTTTTTAATAATAGCAAATGTATCGGAGTCATGTCGTTTGCATCTTTCGCGTATACATCTGCTCCAAATTTAATCAGTACATTTACTGCTTGTACACTCCCATTGGCTATCGCAAAGTGCAATGCTGTTGAATCGCGACATATATTCGGAAAAGTAAATGAGGTTCCTTCATAGGCAGCATTGACATCTGCACCCATTTGTAACATTCGTTCGAGCAAAGAAACATAATTCTGAGCAGAAGCTATGAGCGCGTATGTCAAAAGCTGTAACTCCTTTGGCATCTTTGAAGTTGACGTCCGCTCCATTTTTCATGAGCAATTTGACTGTATCTAAGTTGCATAGTGCTGCAAAATGTAGTGCAGTATAGCCTGCCCATAATGATGAATTCATATTGACTGTATGATTAACATTGTCCAACTTGAGTAGAAAAACGTATTCTGCTATTTGTGAATCTTCAGACGTACAGTATACATGAAAATGCGACAAGCCCCAGTCATCAGTGATCATCCTGCCATAATTGCTCTTATTTAACATCAATGACAATATCCCTTTGGCATCCTTGATACTAACATTGGCACCATGTTTTAAAAGGATATCTGCTACTCGAAAAGCAGAGTATTAAAATACTATATATATATATAAATAGTATGAATAGTACTATATGTATAAATGTAACGCCGAATAACCTGTCGATACTTTGGATCCGTTGATTGACTTCAATTTCGCCGTAATTCAAAAGCTTTCCGGCGACTTTTGTATTGCAAATGCTGCAAGCGATGTGAAAATGGCTAATTCCGTTGATGCTAGTTAGATTCATACTGAAATCTTGTTGGCCTTCAAGCAGTATGTTTACAAGGGAGTAGGTATTTTTTTCACCTGAAAAATCATTCCGATTTTAGTACTTCTCTAAATGAGCTTTGAGTTTCATTCGTACCCTGGCTAAAATGGGTATAGCAGAACTCTTGTGAGATGTAATGCACCCTCATTGGCCCGTTTCTCATAAAGCTCGGCCGGTATATAGTGGTGTTTGTAAGATTTTTCAAAAGAACTCTTCAGAACATATTAAACATTGTTTCATTTATTATAAATAATTTCAAAACACTTATGAAAAAATTTAATATTTCAGATTCAAACAGGATTTTTTTTCAATTTTGATGAGCAACATTTATTCAGTAAAAATTTGTCTGGTTAATATGAAAATGTTTGATCTTTTCATAATTGTTTCAAAAATCATAATAATTAATGTAGAAAAGATATAATATATATTTTTCAGAGTTCTCATAACAAATCTCACAATGGTCGCTCGATACCGACTGAGCTTTGTGAGATTGTTTGTGAGATCTAACATGAGAAGAGGGCCAATAAGGGCTCATTAGATCTCACAAGAGTTCTCATATACCCATTTTATCCAGGGGCTACTTAAATATGATCGGAAAATGAAAACTATTTTTGAAAGATACATTTTCTCCAGATGTGAAACAAAGTTTTTCCTCGCTAAGAACAATGTTCACAATCGTGTCGTAATTGAAACATGCAACTTTAGAGCACTCGAGAGTTTGCTAAGTGTGCATGGGATATAACGGTCACACTTTCTGCACGGTCTAACAAAAACGTATAAATATACCTTCACCGTAATGCCAGGATACTCCGGCTGGCTAAACTCGCAGCTGTCACAGAGAACATGCGCGCGCTTGCCTGGAAGTCAGTTGCCTCTCGCGATTGCCGATCTCAGCGAAGCCACTTCTTGATTAGGTTTTGCACCGAAATCAAGTCATTATGATCTAACTGCTACTGCTGGGCTGCTTTCTGAATATTTGTGCCTGCTTGCCTTGGAAAGCGAGTGTTAACACTTGACGATCTCGTCAACGTAAGTTGGCATGCGCTTAACGGCGTTCAGCTGCACTGAAATTCCGTTTCGTTGAGCCACCATCTCCTCCACGTAGCAACTGCAGTTAGCCTATCTCCCCGTTGAGACTAGTTGAATAGAAGTAGTTTAATATACAACCAGTTGGCAAGACTTGTCGAAAAAGAGGGTACGGTGCTTACCTTCAACTTGTTTCAAAGCGAACTCGTTCAAGGTATTAATCGCCTCTTCCAGCGCAGCTAGTAGTTTTTCGCAACCTTCATGATAACCGTGATTAGAGTGAGCTTAAACGCAATCTCTTTGGCCGCATAGTTTTGGTGCTTCAGGAACTCCGCTCTTGCTGACTAGGTTACCCGAAGCTGTCTGACAAAATACATTTATTCCACGTTCGTCACCTGTAAAAAGATTTCTGTGTAGCACCATAATGGTAATGGATGCATTGAAAATATACCAAAATTGCTAAGCAGTTAACAGCAAAAAAACTACGCAGAACCTTGTAACTGCGAACTCTATAAGAGTCGTTTTGGTTTCTGTGGTATAAAGTGCTACATAGGTGCAGGTCGATATTGACAACGTGCTTCGGCGCAACTTCCTGTTGCTGACGGCTTCAACCGATGAGATGACCTCTACCGGTGAGATTCGATAAATCATTCGTCAGGCCCTGAAGCTTGTCCAAGCTTTGACAGAACAGGAATAGGTCCTTGAATGCGCCTATGAGGCCCATTTAGGCTGACAGTCGACTTCGTCGACTCGATTGATTCATCGGTAGCAAAAACGGATCAGTGAGTACAAGAGCTCGAGATGTTGCAGGCAAAAATAATAAAAAATTAGTTGAATACGATTATCTGCGTAGATTTTACCACTACTTCGTAACAACTCACACACAGTTTTGTCAGAGTTCACTTTCATGGCTACATGTAGATGTGTATTGATTGTCATTGGCAAATGTGGCAACGTACAAAAAAGATAATCCATTGATATTCGCATCCAAAGCAATAAATATTGAAGACCAAAAAATCTGAAAAAATAATGTTTAAAATAAAAATCTAAATATTTAACGAGCTAGCACTACAGGGTACTGTGAAAGATGTATGCATGTACTCTCGCAGCAGTAATTATTTTTCATAATGTACATACATGATTTCTTTTTGAAGTTCATGAAGTTTCAAAAACATCTGACTTTTTTCCAGGATTTAAATCTTGAAAATTTTTCACTTCATGACTTGCAGGCGTAGTACAAGTTCTATTTTGATTGGTAGCACAATTGATGAAGAAAAATCTTGAACGCCACATGACTTTTGGGGTCCTTTGATTGAAAATCCTGTGTTTGACTAAGACAGTCAATCCCTCAGAAATTTTGCTTGACTTATGACAACTTATGTCAACTTGCAGATCCTACAAAAAAAAATTCAGAAAATGTTCATTAAGCTCATTCATAATGTTGCAACTATGTTACATTTTTGTAGGGCAAAATGAGTCATATTCGTTAAGAACTCTGAATTTCAACTAAATATAAATACAGATACTAAATTGAATACAGAAATAAGCTTCTATATCAATAAATTAAATTAGTAAATCAGAACAATTATAAAGATACATCTCATCATTGAACAAAAATAAAATAATAACTGATGACACTCATTGTACTTACCCTATAAGTCTTCGGAGACTCTTCACAGGAGGAGTAGCGTGACCATGATCATCATCAGCATTGCATTGCCTTTTCTGCGTCTTGCATTATAATTTTACTGCTGTCATGAGTTCTTATTTGTGTATATTCTTTGCAAGCTATCATTATGCAACATCAAGTCATAACATATATCTGTCAAGCAGATCACTTCTGATCAATCCTCTAGTGTAGCACGCTTGCAATAATTTGGTGTAGTGAGTGATTTGCTCTTTAAGGTCATCTACATTAATAAGTTTCTGAAAATCTTCATTACTCTTGAAAATTACTAATCTCCTTTAATTCATTTTTCAGTACAATAGCCAGTAAATTCTGATTGTCATTATTTATTTCATTCAATAGCTGCTTTACTTCTCTGTCAAATCCTACATACACTGCATCGAGAACATGATTGATTTTCAAATTCTTATACATAATTGATGTATCAGCAGATTGTACTTTTTGAATATGATTCAGGAGCAACATTTTTATCGCACAATATCCACTGAAATAGACTGAAAGACTTTGTGTCTGATAGGCAAGTCAAAACAATTCATAATAGATTTTACTATTACTCAAGTTTCCTTTTAGCACCAACTCAGTTGCTACTTTAGAGTACAATGTAGGTCCAAGTGCTAAAACTCGATACACCTTTATCAAATCAATTTGCTTGGATTTCACAGCATAGTGCGTTGGGGTAAAGCCATAGCAATCATTTTGAAAATGTAAGCTGACTCCTCTTGTTAACAAAAAGTCAAGAATCTGTTATTTGTCATAAGATTTATGCTCATGGAACAGAGAACTAATCCAATCATGCTCAGCGACTTCTTCAATATCTACACATATTTCCTCTTGTGATTGACCGACCAAGTGGTGACCAGCCTTTCTCTTTTTCATTTTCATTTGGGTCAGTGCGACTACCAGCATTGATGAATAGTTTGGCAATGTGCTTATGATTTTTAGTCTAAACTGTTTTGCAATAAAAGGTAACCTACAGATTTCTTAGTACTCTTGGGTATTTCATGCTGCTATATAGCGTCTTTATCTGGTTGCAAGTGATATTTCTAAACTGCACTGTGGAGTGCAGCGATTGCCAAGTTGTACGCTATGATCTGTATAAAAAATATTAATGTTAAACTTACTCAAGACCAAAATTTTTGTAAACTACATTTAGCTTTGACATTAGTTACAGAAATATATATTACGTGGAAAGCATACAGAAAGACAATGCATGTATGGAAAAACGAAGTTTGCTTACCATGTAATCACAGTTTTTTTAGGTTAAAAAAATTGTTCCATAAGTCGATTTTATCACATTAATTCTCCAAAATCCCCTGACGATGTATTGTTTATATAAATCTAATACAGTTATAGTTAAAAAATTGCATGATCAAAACAAAAGACAGACACGTTCGTGGCGTACAATAATTTTTATTATTTTATTTAGTCGGTGCATAAGAGCACAGAAAGACTGCACTGCAACTGTTGGCGCCGTTGGCGGTACACCTAACACCACGGTACACTGGCAGCTGCTGGCAGCGCCAGTGGTGCCAGTCGCAGGTTCGCGGGCCGGTACACACAATATGCTCGACAAAGGCGCGAAGTGTCTTTCCACGTAATTGGAGTTTTTCAGCTATTGGCCGGTCAATTCAAGTAAATTCGTCGGTCGTCCACGCCCTGATCCCATGCCCATGACAGCATATATTTTTTTAGGTAAATATGATCCGAGTAAAATTGTTTCGAAAGCAAGGTATTAAGAGGTCTACAATATTGGTCGAAGAAGTTATAAGGGCGTGTTTTTTTAGTTCTTGAAGCAGCAGGTGGCTTTTTATCTTTGGAAGTGAGAGATATTGAAGAATAAAATCTATAATTATGAGTTGCAATTTATCCAATCAAACTTTTGATGACTGAATGTACAGATTTATGGATTTATGAAAGTTAGATATGTATAATTGGTAATTCAGATATGCAGTGAATTGTTGGGCGACTTGAAAAGCTTCAATTTGTTTTATGCGAAGACTTGTTAGAAGGGAAGAATAGATACTTAAGTAAAATAATCGGTTTTATAGATAAGGAAGGTTTATTTCTAGTTTCATTGACGATAAGTAATAGATAGCCTAAGTAATATCTAACAGCTTTCTTATGACAACTGAAAGATCTCGAATCCTAGTCATTCTCGTGATATTATTAGAGGATGTTTTCAAACAATTCTCGGAGGAACTGGAGCCTCTCAAAGTGTTTCCAGGTAGATTCAATGTTTGAAATAATTTCCGGTGGCATGACATTTAGAAATCAGAATGTAGACCATATATAAATAAAATGAATAGATAATTATTGAATAATAATTATCTGTTGTAAACAGCTGTGATACTTCCAAATGTCTTATTGAAAAAATTCAATATCCGATTACATTAAGTAATCGGCCATATTATTAAGCAAGAATTCTCGTAAAAACATCGGAAGATTTTGCAATATAGATTCTAGATCCCTACTATATTCGCAATCCAAGCGTATTAAATTGTATTTTACTAAATACTCTCTTAAAAATGGACTTAATCCTTCAAAAAATCTTTTTTAAATCATAAATTACATTGACTTATGATATTTTACAAATCGTAAAAATATTTTGCGTCAGGGGATTGCTCAAGTGAAAAGTGGGACGGGGAAAAGAATAATAGATTTCATAAATAAAATTATTTTCGATTCGAAATATCTCTGGCGCACTTCCTTTTACAGAGAAAATCATCGAGCTTTTTGTAATATCCGCATGGGTACAGTAAAAAAATAACATATTGTTAATATATTGCTTTCAGTTAATTTCATCGGATGCACTTATCACTTCTGTAACAAACACACTTGCGGTGACGGCTATGTGGGAAAAGATTTTTTTTACGAATGAAAAATTGTCTTTTCTGAAATATTTTATCACGATTCAAAAATCTCTATTCCAAACAGTTTCAAAAATATGCTACACTGTCACTATAGTAAGTATAATAGGATATTCCTGAAACTGTTGAACTGGGCACAAAGTCTCTGTCTCGAAATGCACGTCTAGATATTTTCAAATGAAATGGATTTTTCCACATATTTTTCCACACTGGCACATAAAAAAAAGTATCTAAGCTAAATACACGACACATGTATTCCGATTTATTTTTATCTGCTGAACCCGAATCCGTCTTTAGAATTGCTCATCCGCCTTCCATTTTTTTCATCCAATATTATGTTTTGAAAAATGAATTATCTAATTTTTGATTGCGTTCAATGACGGGGTTTTCGCGATGACAAAAAAAAACCTTCAGCGAGCCAAAATTTAGCGGAATACCTGTGTCGTGTATCTGGCTCAGATACGTTTCTTGTGTCAAAGTTATCAAAAAGCGTCAAAAATACACAGAAAAACTTGTAGCGTTGGTTCAAAAAGTCTGTTGATGCAAGTTCTATCATTCAGCTTAAATCATAAGAGAATTTAACTCGCCAGAAGTACTTCTGCGACGTTTCCAATTCAAGGGATAAATTTTGAACGACAAGAGTAACGTAATAATTGGAACTCAAAAATTCTTTTCATAGTGAATGCTGACTAAGTTCTTTCGCTATGTGCCTTGCTTTATTGCTCAAAATATCGCAAGGTGTTTGCTTTCGATATTCATTTTTCTAACAAAGAAATCTACACGGTTGAAAAACTTCATATGATTTGTCACATGATAAATCATATGATTTTTCGCATGATGAATCATATGATTAATCACGTGATTAATCATATCTTTTTTTCGACCGGAATTATCACATGATTTATCATATGACAAATCATATGATTGATGCTAAATCATATGATCAATCATATGATCCATCATATGACAAATCATATGATTGGTACTAAATCAGATGATCAATCATATGATCTATCATATGATAAATCATATGATGAGTCATATAATAAACTATATGATGAGTCATATAATAAATTATATGATTGATCACATGATGAATCATATGATTGCAAATTTTTCAAAAAATATTTGGTACCTCATATGATTTATCATATGATTAATCATATGATAAATTATATGAAATACAAAATAATTTTTGAAAAATTTGCCATTATATGATTCATCGTGTGATTCATCATGTGATCAATCATATTATTTATTATATGACTCATCACATACTTTATCATATGATGGATCATATGATTCAGTATCAATCATATGAATAATCATATGATAATTCCGGTCGAAAAAAGATATGTATAATCAAATGATTAATCATGTGATTTATCATATGACAAATCATATGAAGTTTTCCAACCGAGTAAAACACTAAAATATAAATTCAATTCTACTAAAAGATGATATCGGAATAAATGAGGAATTGTCCTCAGGAACCTTCTGAGTTTTACAATTAAATTACATTTGAAACTTTCATCGCAATAAATAATGTTTAATGTATTCATTGAATTGTTGGGGAGAGTATTTTTTCTCTTGCAAATCAGAATAAATGAATCTTTACCTTGAACATCATAATAGCTTTGAATAAGCTTGTATAATTTCGTTATAGATAAGTCGCAACAAACATGAATTGATAACTAAGTGATTAATAGGTTTCAATAACCGAATTTCACAGCGAACTCGGAATCAAATCAGTACAAATGGATATTTTGCGAATGAATATTTCAAGCAGATAATTGGCACGAATCACTATTTGGAGTCACTCAATATTTGATGTAGTTACATTAGTGAGTATGAATTGATTTTCGGTGCAATTATGAAAGCCACATCGGTAGATCTAAATCCCAAGACACCAGGCCGCTGCAACCATTAAACCCGCGACAAGTTAACCTCAAACTCTCAACCCCTGAAAATGTGGGTGCTGCGAGCCATAAACACAAGACAGATCTACCTAAAAACTTAAACCGCAAGAACTGCGGACGCAGCGAGCTTCAAACACACGACAGGCTAACCTAAAAACTTAAACCCAAGAACCTTGGACGCCGTTAGCCACAAAACCACGACAGGTTAACCTAAAATCTCAAACCCAAAAATCCCAAGCGCTGCAAGCTTGAAACCTATGACAGGTTGACCTTTAATTCTAAACCCTAAAATACTGGGCGCAGTGAGCTTTAAACCTGCGAGAGGTCATCCTAGAAAATTAAACCGAAGAACCCTGGGTGCTGCAAACTACGAAGCTACAAAAGGTCAACGCCAAAATTTAAACCCCTGACAGATTAATCGAAAAAAAATTTTAACCCCGAAACCCTGGGCGCAGCGAGTATCAAACCAAAGTTATGTTCAACTAAAAACTGAAAGCTGAGAACCCAGGCCGCTCGAGCCCAGAATCCCTGGACGCTGCGAGTTTCATGAATATGGCAGGTACCACTATGACATTAAGCCCACATACTCCGAGCTCTGTGAGCTCTGAAACCACTTCATGCTAACCTGTATCTCAAACCCCAAAATTGTGGGCGGTGCTAGTCACAAACTTACGTCAGTTTAACCTACAAACTGAAATACCAAATCCCTGGGCGCTGCTAGCCTTAAACCCACGGTAGGCTAACTTTAAAATTGGAATTCAAGAACTCTGGACCGCCAAGCCTTAATCCCACGATTGGACAACATAAAAACTTTAATTTCAAAAATCCTGAGCGCAAAAAGCTCCATACCCACGACTGGCTAACCTAGAAACATAAAGCGCACACACACATATACATACACACACGCACACACACATATACATACACACACGCACACACACACACACACACATATAGGGGCAGCTGTAGCCTGTTGGTAGAGTGCCGGACTCATGATCTTAGGGTCGTGGGTTCGAATCTCGATCGACTCGG
>JAWWMK010013062.1:0-18547 GCA_035047105.1 Galeopsomyia nigrocyanea
AAATAATTTTGCAGTGTGTTGCAACGTAGGATATAACAATTATGTAGAGAAAAACTGTGCAAAATAAATGCAGTCTCAAACTACACACATAAAAAAAAAAGAAAAATCCAATATCTGCACATCCGATAACTAATTACGCAGCGCTGCGTTTTCGAGAGCTTTCGTTCAGTTTGCGATAAATTTGCTGCTCTCTAAAACACAACACACGCGCGCGCGCGCATATAGTGCAACGTCAAGGGGATTAAGTTCAAGGAAGACGTTAGTAGCTCCTCTTGGCTTGCGCCGTTTCACGCTCTCTTTCACTTCCGTCTCCCACTCGCAGGCTGTTGCGGGATCCCAGTTTCTAAACTTGCTGTAAGCATGGTATATATACGTATACACACCTCGCGCTGAGGAGGAGGAGGAGGAGGAGGAGAACAGTCTAATTTACGTCTCGCCAACACGTCCAGCGGCTGTTTGGCTTAAATCGTTCAGCTAGAAACGACAACACAGGTTCGTGCTTATTTACATGCAAATTCGAAACTATAGTTGTTTTGTTGATTTTATGGAGATACGATCATTTCTCAATGATGATATATTTCCATTGATTTGGGATTTTCTCGGTGGACTCGAATGAAATGCGTTTTTTTTTTTACGACTACGATTGAGAAACTAATGGGTTTTGAAATTTAAATGAGATATTGTGTAGAGAGAATTGTAAATTATCGCGCACGTAATCTCCAGAGAAAGGTTGAGAACTTAAGTTGCTAAATAATTTTAAGCTACTTAGTATTCTTGATATTGTCAGCCCGATACAACGATTTGAAGTTCAAATATAGAGTTTGAATGAAGTTTTCCGAGCTTTCGCGATGAAAGCTTTACGGTATTAAAAGGACTTTTGATTCAACGAAATAATGAAGGGATGAGACACAATGCTGTACCACCCCATCTATTTATTCAATTTTAAATAAGAAAGCTAAGGAACTGCAAATACTTTTTGTCTCAAGTCACTCGCATGTATATATATAACGTTCTTACTCTCACGAAACGTCGATGACAACGTAACTACAGCGAAATTACATTCGCGCGCGTTTTCGCGAGGTAGAAAAGATTTATCGGCAGTGTGTGCAGGTGTCCTTAAAAATCTACCGGCAAGCGCGACCGCGGAGCTTTGTGCATTGCGTCTTTTCCTGGCGCGGTAATACGACCTAATCTGGCGTTTTACACTCGACTAGGCTCGAGCAAGACGCCTTCATCTCCCTCAATTTTCCAAATGGCAGAGCAGGACACGTTTCTTTTTCGGTTTTTTTTTTTTCCTTTTCTCGGTCGAATTGAGATTGAGAAAATTTTGCTCGCAAGTTTTTGACGGTGCTACGTATATCTTACAGCAGTTATAGTGTGCGAGAGAACTTTGCCGAGGGAGAGAGAGAGATGCAAGCCGCGGGGGCTCGTAATATAGGTCATTACTGCGGGCAGCTTGTGCACAGCTCGCGATGATGTGACTTTACTTCGCGAACGATGTTATATCCATAGCCTTCTGCTGTAACTTTGGGTAATTGGATAGCTATTAACTAAGTTTTCCATTGTGTCTGTACGTGTGTGTGTGTGTGTGTCTGTTATTTCTTCGTAAAATAAAAAAACAAACTCGAGCTTAAACGTTCGCGTTTATTATACCCCCTGCGAGTTGCTTCAATACAGCTTGAATGAGCGTTCTCGATGGTTTGAAAAATAAACAAGGTAATTGCCCGAAGAAAAGAGTCTATAATACGCAGCTGAGGAGAGTTAAATGCAATTCTTCACAAAGAGAGAGAGAGAAAAGGGGGAGCGAATGGGAGGATGAACAGCAGATAAAACGAGATAAAATGGCCGTAGAAGTAGGAAAATAAAGTGTGTATAAATTGCGTTAGGGAACGAGGGCGACTTCGGTAAATTTCAAATCTCTAAGGGACGCGTATATATACCTAACATCCCTATTTCTCCGCTCATGGAGAAAATTGAGAAGTAAGGAGAGAGAAAAAAAAAGAAGATGAAAACGGAAGTCTAACTATAAAACTTTACTTTCTTTCGCGAGCTTAATTGGCTTCTCGATGCCGTTTATATGTGGAATTGAAAATCGAATTTATCAAGTTGCAGAAAGAGCGATGAGTTACTGTACAATTGAACTCGGGGTAAATTGATTCACGAGGCAAGTAAAATAAAGCAAGTTTACTGTTTAAACTTCGTGTATGAGATGCACTCGAGTACGATGGGTTCAAGCGAAACTTCATTTGAAACTGAAAATATTGACGGTTGGAATTCACATACGGAGAACGCAGGAAAGATAAACCATGATGTAATGCTGTATAAACTTTCCTTTGCTAGTACTTTAGTCATGTATAGTGTGTGTGCATAGCTATGAAAAAAAAAAATTGAACAAAAATAATTATACAGGGTCTAAATATTGTAACAAAGGTTATTTCTACTGTAATTTATAATAATAGTTGAACATTCAAAGTTGCGAGTATTTAGCACATATTATAGTAAAATACCCCAAATACAATTTTTTATAGGTTATTATTCTTAAACTAGACGGTGACTTGTGTTTTTTAAAATTGATTTGGATTCTTCATAACGTAATCTAGCTTTGCTCAGTTTTTGGAAAAGATGTCATTGTTTTTTAATCGATAGAATTTATTTCTTTTTTTTAGGGAGTCGATGCCATTACTCACATAAGAGCTCGCGTTAAACGTTGGATTTTTCAATGACGATAACTCTGAAAGTAGACGGTAAATCGATCCCAAACTTTGTACACATGTTAATTAATATAAAAACTAGTTTTGAGACAGGTTTCATAAAATTCTCATCGTTTTAAGTTTGCTAAAGTACTACCGTCTGAACTAACATCCTTTCGGTTGAATTCGATCCAATCAACTTTTCAATGTAAAACACATTCTTTTTCCCCCCGAAAAACACGCTTGTAATAATTAGTCAAGCCGAGTTAGAAGTGGCGCGATAGTTCGGAACAGATAGCCGTATTAATTAATTCAAGGTAAATCCAGTAACCGTGGCGTATTACGCTGCCGCACGTACGCCGCCACTTTGTCGTCTCTACGGAACTTGCGAACCACGCGCATGCAGCATCTCTCCTCTACTTAACAAATAGCCGTGAAAGTATATGGACCACCCCTATCGCGTCGATTGTGTTTGCGCGAAACTTTGCTCTTTCCGAAAAAAATTTTTCGGCGCACGTCCGACTGGATAATGGATCGTGTGTGTTATACTTGTAAATGAAAAGCTGATTTTTCGCGTGGATTATTTATTTAAAAGTTGTGAGGTTCATTGTACGCGATCGATCATTGTTGTATAACTTTTTTTTTTGACGAAAGATTTTTATTTGCAGAACTTTTATCAAGTTACGAGGAAATTCAAATTTCTGGAATCTTTTAATAGATTAGAGAAATTTTCGGCATACATTGATTTAGTATCTAGAAATCATAATTTTTTCATTAACTACATTCGATAAACAATACGTGCCACGAATAAATGATAAAACATCAATTACACCCACAAGCCATATAATTGTCATGAATAATTAACTCCCGTCGAATTTTGAATAATACAAACGAGCATTGAAATCTCCCATTCTTATCGTCGCCATCGTGCATAAGTAATGTCAAATTAACGTCATCGAACGGCAAGTCCAACGAAAAGCAGTCATTCTCAAGGTAATATATTGAACAAACATCGTAGCCACTGTATACATATATCAGATGACCGCGCGCGGTGTAGGCTTCTATACACTATACTAAAGACAGTTGGATACCAGCTCGAAAGCCCATAAAACGAGCAATGCAAATAGTTTCCATATTTCGGCTGGAACGCACCTAACACAGCTTATACACATCAATCTATCTATCTATCTTTATATAAAAGGCAGTTGTTCCAGCTATGACAGCGACATGCTATATTCCTCTCGTGTCATATCGATTCCTAAGGCCATTGCCTTCCACTCACTCACTCTCCCTCGCGACTCATTCTAATAACAAAACAATCCCTCCGTGCTACTGCTGCTGCTGCTGCTGTGTTACTACCGTCTGTAATCGAACTGGTGTACCTATATATCGACAACTATAGAACCGAGGGTTTGTCTGTGCACGTAGGTATATGTGAATGGCAAAACTTGAATTACGTTTTGTATGTAGATACCAAACGCTTTTGTGCTAAGTTTTTGAATCAATCTGATGCATAGTCGCTTTTACTCGAGAAATATATGTATATGCATGGGTATTAATAGGGAAATGTAGCTTCGGAATTATATTGAGAGCCTTGTTGCTGTATCGGGGTGTACATAAATCCTCGATCCGAACCGAAGCGTACAACCTATATCTAAGAAGGGAATTAATTTGGCGTTATTCGGAATCTTTGCTTTTTTTTAGAAAAAATGAAATCTTAAGGTAGTTCCCTATCAAACTCAAAACAGTTAACTTCTGCTGAAACTTGGAGCGAATCTAGTGAATGTACTCATTGACAACTGTGCAAAGTTTGGGATCGAGTCACCGTCTTGTTTTCGAGTTATTGTCAACAAAAATTCATTTTTTAACACGCTCTTATGGGAGTGATGGCGCTCGCACTCCAGAAAAACGTATAAAATAGGTTCTATCTATGAAAAAACAGTTAACTTTTCTCCAAAAACTGAGCGAATCTAGATTGAACAGAGAAGAATCGAATTCCGTTTTAAAAATTACAAGTCACCGTCTAGTTTCAGAGTTATACCGTATAAAAAATTGTAATTTGATAATTTTCTATAGTATGTGCTAAATATTCGCAACTTTGAGTGTTTATACTGTTGTTGCTATAGTTTATTTTACAAAATGTTATTAAGATTTATTATAGCATAACTAATAACTTAAAGCATAATAACTTCTTTCAACTTGATTTTTTCTTAGCTATGACCGAACTATAGATTGGTAGAGAACTACCTTAATGTCACGGCCGTTTTGTCAATGCCTTCGTTAACTTAATTTTTTTTTCCGGAAAAACGTTGTTCAAACATTGAAAGTCAAGTCGCGAGGCGAGCAAGAGGATATTATCAAAGTGACAAATGGCAGCAAATATTTACAAACAAATGAAAAAAAGACACGAAACGCAAACGAACTGGTCTCTAATTAACTTCGTTCAATATGAATTCTGTCGTGCGTATATATTATACGCGCGGGAAAACGACGATAATTATATCAAAGTGAAAATGCGCCACTCTCGCTCGTTAAATTTTAATAATGCCAATGGCGTTGACGCTTTTTTCTTTTGTTGTTGTATATACACAATCGAAAACAATTTTCGTCAATTACAATTTTAATTCGATTATTTTTTCCCCCTTTCTTTCCAGTCAATTTACTCGGACACTCATTTACGATGTGAAATTGTTTTCCGCAATTTTCCTTTTTTTCTTCGATCATTCGCTTGTAATGACACCACCACATACACACACACACACACACACACACACATACACACAAAGAAACTAGCAGTAAATTAAGGGCAACGCAAGCAATTCCGATAAAATCGAGAGCGCGCGCACACGCGAAAAACTTGGTCATCAATTTGTAGCAGCACTCCAACTTTCTCTCTCTCTCTCTAACGTAATTTACGACGGACGACACGTACTGAAATAAAAGTGCCCCTTTCCGACAATTAATAGTGCGAGGAGCAATTAAACAAAAAAAAAGAGGGGAGGAAAAGGTGGCTTACTAACGTGCAATTTTCAGCGCCGAACACTGTACACCATTTGACTTCGGCTGAACACGGCGAGCGGCGAGTGGCGTGAATGAATTTATCTCGGCACGATATCGAGCGGCAGATATGGTCGCCGTAAATTTTACAAGTCGCGCGCTCCTCGTAAGGCTTATTCAAATCGTGATCTTCCCTATTATAATTCATGTTCAACGTCTTATTACACTGATAATTTTGATATTTTTTTTCGAAAAAAATGGTGGAAGAGATCGTTGTTGGACAATTGTCGTTGAAACGCTTACGATCTAGCAGTGAAATGTATTCGAAAGGAAATTCGTCATTAATTATTAACCATGATATATGAATGTGAGCAACTATTCAGGCAGAAAGACAATTTAGATAATGATTGAATACAATTTCAAGTCATGACTTATTTGCCTTGCGAATTAAATTTTGATTCGCGTGATTCCCCAACACGACAATATGTTTTATAAGACGCGTAATATCTTTTTTATGGGTATTCCCAAAAGAGTTTTAAAAATACCTCCAAGTAATAAACTGCAATTACCGCGCCGACGGGCGAACTATCGAAGAGTAGCTAAAAACTAAAGTTATAATTCGAGGCAAAAGAAAGTTCAAACTCAATTCCGACAATGTCGAAAAAAAGAAGAGAGAATCGATCGCGAGGCACAGTAACGTCAACGTCGCATCAAACATTTGTAAAGCGCCCTATCTTCCCTTTTCCTCGCTCGTAATTTCTCAATTTCCAAGCGCTTAACCGGCAGAAAAATGCTCCGAACGAAATAAAAAAAAAGAATAGAATACCATCTCTCTATACATCCTTCCTACCCTTGTCATTTCTATATCGACGCACTCTCGCACGACAGTTTCCCGCACCAATACAAAAAGAAACGTGTTTGATAAATTTGAACTTACCTTCTCGGCGACAAAAGCTCGGAAGATTCACAGAACACGTGAAATTAAAGATGCTGTTGCGTTGGTAATCTCATGGTTTGGTTTTTTTTTTGTATTTCGAGAGGGTAGAAAGACACCTGTAGCTTCAGACGTGCGACATCCGGCATCGCCGGTTCTTCGCGTCGTCGACACACATATATTTATATATATATATATATATGAATCGTTGATCGTTCGTCGTCGTCGTCGTAGTCTCTCTCACCTTCGAGTTCTATTTAAGAACACATTGCACGAGCACCGAGGTTTATTTCCGATCGTTATAATAGTTGCGAGAAGAAAATATCTTATATACGAGATAGTTGCTGTTGCTGCTGCTTGCGGACAGCTGAGCGCGCGGACTGCTACTGAGCCGCGACGCCGATAACACGTTGGCGTGAAGCCCGCGCGAGCAGCCACGATGAGCAGCGTGCTTGCTGCTGCTGCTGCTGCTGCCTTCCTGCCTGAGTTGACTGCCTACGACTGCCCCCCTCGACGTCTGCGCACTCTTCGCAAGCTCGACGTCTGCCTTTCTGTTGTTGAAGACTATTTGCCTAGCATTTTTCTTACTATTTTATATGGGGGTTTTTTTTTGATTGATCGAACACCCTTCTTTTCTTTCTTTCGTAGTTTCTTTTTTTTTTTGAGTTTAAATTGAAAGTGTGTTAGCTGACTTCCGATGCTTCCAAAATTTCTGGGGACTGTGATAGCGATGTTGAGGAAAAAGATTGATAAGTATAATAAATATTATGATTTTAATTATCAATAATTGTTTGATTAAGCTTCTGAATTCTCGTCTCATAAACCTCGCAGATGATTGGCTCACGCATGCGTTCAGATGAAAATAGTGTTAAACTATAAATATAAATAAATCTAATTGGAGCTGGCACGCATGAATGAAATCGATATAAATTACTTAAAGCTCGGCGGATTCGAGGCGTTAATTATTTAGGCGAGCGATTCTTTTTCAAACACGAATTTTCCTTGTTTACGTTGAGTTTCTTCGCCAATTTCAGGTGTAGGAGATTACACGCTGAATCTGCAGTATTTCAATTTCAATTCCATGCGGCGAATCTAAATTTATATATGAGTGACTTGATATTTTAAATTAGATCAACGTTGTTGGAAAATGAAGAAAAAAAATATTATTGTGAAATGTTTTTTCACGACAGAGTTGACCTACTTCAAACTGAACTTCAACCATGGTGACGTCAAAGTTTTAGGACCAATTGCTTTTCAATTGATTAAGAGCCATAAAGAAACCTTTGTGCGAGAAAAGCGGTAAACCTTTACAGCAAACCTTTACAATTAGAATCGATTGAGATGCTGACCAAAAGAAACTATGCCGAATTGACTCTATAGACTGACACTTAAGTATAATTGCTCTCGCTGAAACTACTTTTCGTGAAAACAAACAGGCATAAGTAAATAATCACAAAATTTATGATTTGTCGTAAAATAAACATATGTGAGATGTTGTTTCTTATGAAAACAACTTTGACAAACTATATTCCTTCATTTATTGGTAATGAAGATTATAAGAGCTTCTAGTGCCCTAATTTTTTGTTCGGTAAATAATTTGTATTACTGCACGATTTTTTTTGTCAGGAAAAAAATACGACGTCCATTTCTAATGAAGCAAACAAAAAATTACAAGATCCTGAAAATCAAGACGACGGATACCAGCAAAAAATAAACTTTTTTTTTTATGGCAGAAAGAATTATAATTGGCTTTCCAATGCGATCCACGACATCTGTGATAACTAACTGTACAAGCAAATTTTTGCTAGCAGGAATGTTTAAAAGAAACGTTTTTTTTTTTACAACTCCACCGCAGACATCTGTGAAAACAACAGTGGAATTCATGATTGAATTGAATCTCAAGATACGAAATTCATGAAGCGAATGAATAGAAATCTGTATTTATTTGAATTCATTTGCAGTATCAGACATTAACATTGATATCGTGAATTGTATTTGTAACGAATAGTTACATAAAGTCATTGCAATATATTCATTGAATTCAAAAGATGAATATCAAACTGGATTAAAAATGTGCTAATGAATGAAAAATTCTCAACTCTGTAATCAGCGAGGATAACACTTTTTCCCTTCATCGGATACATCGTTAAAAATGTTGAATAAGAAAATCCCTTAACAAACGACGCAGTGAAGGTAATATTTCAATAAAATCTCCAAGTATAGAAAGATTTTTTTTTTACATTTTAACGAACGTAATTACACGCAGAAAACAAAAGGCTGCACCTTTTTTCACACCCGACATTTTTTTTTTAACGAGGCTGGAAAAAAAAATCCTCACGTACACACACCGACAGAAATACTTTTCAGAATCGTATACGCGCGCTCATCGATGCCAATCGAATGCTCTTAGTGACGCCAGAGATGAGATCGGAATGTATAAAAAGCTCTCTCTCTCTCTCTCTCTCTCTCTCTCTCTCTCTCTCTCTCTCTGTCTCTCTCTCTCTCTCTCTCTCTCTCTCTCTGCAGATCCGCGCAAAATGCATGCATCCAATAATGGCCAATCGATGTTTTCTCGATGCAGAGCAGATGTTATTGCCGCGCGCGCGTCGAAACTGAAAATAGTTGTTCTGAATGATGAATGAGAGTCTCGCTCGAGCAACTGCAAGATGAGATATTCGACAGGAAATGCTCTAAATTTAGTCGAACCCGCTTGCGTATGTGTGTTGTGTGTAAAGTCGGAAAGACGAGCACGTCACGTACGTTTATCAGTTGACCCCCCCCCCCCCCCCCCTCCCCCAACAAATTGCCTACTAATTCGGTGGGAAGTTTACTTTTTTGCCAGTTTTATTAAACTTTTCTGTGGTTTTTTATTTTTTTGATAATTCGACCGCACTCACCTATTATTTTTCAGGAACATAATTCTCAAAAAAAATTTTTTTTTTTTTTGTTTCCGCCAAGCATGACGTTTTACCAAACGTATTTGTTGCTCTTTCGTGTAATTTCGGAATTTCGTTTATTGAATCTTTTTATATCGCTCGCGTTCTTTATACGTGAACATGACTCCTTGCGAGTGTTTGTTTTTCAAATGAAAAACGCAATCAAGCTTCTTTTTTATTTAACCTCCGTTTTTATCCTACGTGGAATCGAATGCTCTTTCAAAAAAAGGAACAAACAAGACAGAGAATAGTTTCTTTCGTATTGTAACAATTTCTTGTTCGCAAAAAGAAAAAAAAAAGGTTTCATTAATCGATTGACCCACGGCGGGCAATAATAGTCGCGAGGCAAAGTATATAGCGAAATATAACGAGTGAAGTGAAGCGAGACGCTAACACACCCTTGGGCCCATCTCAAGACTCCCCGCGGCGCGGCCGATTTAATAACGCCGCGCGCCCGCGTCGTCGTGCCGAGTGATGAGGCGGCGCGTCACTCGATGCCCAAGTGCCCTGGTAGAGTGGCAATTTCGTTAAATTGTCGAGCTGTGCTATGTACCAAGTGGCGACGCCGCGACCTCGCGACTCTTAAAATCGACTCTGCATTTACGAGAGACGGAGAGAGAATTCTCCACGAGAAGTACATAAAATTGGAGTGCGTGAATTGACCGTTTTGCGATGGCTGTATTAGCGTAATTAGTCGTATAATCTTTTACCTCTTCCAATTTTGTCAATTTACTGAACCTTCTATTATCTTTCAAATTAATTTGCCAATCTCCTGTTGATTACTCGCGAAATTTGCAAAATATTTTAACTTTCTTCATTCGCACGGCAATGTTGACACGAAGGATCAACGCGGAAAGAGCTACAAGACGTTAAATTATGCAACGATCTTGGTACATCAACAAGGACTGTGTTATTACGAGAGAGAGAATATAGAGATGCTGATCTGTCGAGCTTGCGGTACTATACGTATTGACAAGAGCTCGCGGTGAAAACGGCTTTACCCGTAACGATACCGCGGAAGTAATTGAAAATTATAACGAACTGTTTTACTTTCACACCTTCGCCAAGGATAAGATTTGATAAAACAACGTAAAAAAAAATAAAGATACGAGGACGTTTGTTAGATCTTACATCGTTTATAAAACACATCTTTTTATTTTTGTAAGTTCGTTCTATATTTCTCTTCGCGTTTTATAAGAATAGAATAATCATGAAAGTCCATATGCAATTATCTGATTGGAAAATCTACAACGAAATCCTCCAATCAATCACAATGCCGAAAATAAATACATATCGAATGAATGCTTAAGCCGCGTGCGGATCCACGACAAAGATCTATCACTCAACTGACGCCAAAAAAAAAAAAAAGTTCGATAACCGGGCATAATCCGAATCGTCTGCGATCAGTCAATCATTAAAAAAGAAGCTTTTATCGATGGAAGAATAGAGAAAGCTCGTCGATCGCTTTCCTCCCCGTATAATAATGGGATTTGCCTTTGCACGCTCGCGGCGGCGGCGGCGGCGATAGGAAACGAAAGATTCGTATCTACGTATACGAAGGAATTCGATGGAATATCCGTGTGATAGTTTACATATGTATACAATCACATACACGTGCAAGTAAACTTTGCGTGCTGCACGATATCTTCGGCGAATTAATCGCGCTCATGTGTGCGCTACGTTTACGAAGGTATCTCTCTCTCTCTCTCTCTCTCTCTCTCTCGCTCACGAGTGAATTTATATTGGCTGGTTTCAATCTCTGTGAATAAAGGAGCTTTGCGAGAGAGAGAGAGAGAGAGAGAGAGAGAAAAGAGGGATGTCGCCAAGCTACTTTTTTTTTTCTTCTTTAGCCACAGGCGTATGCTTTTCAGGCAATGTTTCTCTTAGCTTGCGCTTGTGGGTTTGATGGATGTTCCCGGCGAGATGAAGGACGAAGGTGAACGACATCTATAGTATAAGCACTGTCCCTCGTGTATTCTTTCGATTCTACGTATGGGAGGATTTTTATTCGAGCTTGGAATTTGAATGTGTCTTTCGGCGTTGCTAAAAAAAAAGTGGAATCGTTCGAGGCTGTGAAAAAATTCATGCATTTCAAATGCAGCTTTCCATTGTTTTCCTTTTTGTTACATTGATTTCGATGTGACAGTATTTCTTGGTATATGTATGGAAATAATTGATGTCAGTTGTGTAGTTTTAGAATTTGTATTCGTCTTTCGGCGCTGCGAAAATGTTCCACTTTAAAGTTATTGCGAAAGTGGAATCCATAAATCTGTGAAAAAAAGTCATACATTTTCAAAGCAGCTCTCCATTTTTCTTTTTAAAATTAATGCAATAAGCATGTCGAGGTTTACATGGAAATTTTCGGTGCCAGTCATTAGTTTTCGAACTGATGTAGGCAATGATTGATTTACTGAATGGAAAATTCAAAAGTAAAAAATTACGACTTTTAGATGTTAAACGAGACATAGTATAGATGAAAATCAGTTGACTTTATTTTCATTGTCTCATAATCTTAAAATATAAAGGTAACAAAAGAAAAGGCAAAAAATTTTCTGACGATCAGCTAAAGCATATTTGTATTTGGGGTCGTCGTACACTAATCTGACATTTTTTCATTGGTCCCTATCATGTCGGATTAAAGGTCAGTTCAAGGTTCATCTTTTTTCCTTTCATAAAAAATTCCCTTTTTTATCTCGAATTCTGAAAGCTTTTTTACGTTTCGATGATTTTTTTCTCCCCTGTCCTTAGATAGAGAAACCAAATAATTCTTTTATAGTATAGTAATATAGATGTTATTAAATGTTGAATGCCAATAAAACATTGATAATGATGAGCATTTAAATCTTTATTGTTTTGAAAATAACGTGATAAAAATTTGAAATAAAATACTTTACAATTTCAGTTTAGCATCGGAGAGAAAAAAATCAATGCTGTCACTTGTTCAGAGCCTATTTTGGCTCTCAAATTTTTGTAAAAAGGGATCACTTTCGTTTACATTAATAAAACCAAATCAAATTTTACGGATATTCGAGATTCTGCAAACAATCCATCACTCAAACTGTTGGCGTTGAATGAGTTAATCAACCGTTGTGATGTTTCCGCATTTTGACAATCGTATATTTGGATGCGTTAAAGAAAGCAATAGTGAGAGAATGCGTACAATTACTGCATAACTCAAGTGCGAGATTTATTTTCGTCGTTGGGCTGAGTCCATGTATCGTCTAGCCTTAGCTCTCGGAAAACATCCAGCCGCAGCTCATGTAATTGCAAGTTAGTGCTAATGTACTAGATTCTTCGCATACACTTGCCGTGTTTATAGCGGAGTTATTTGCAAATTACCTCAGCTTCGCGGATCTGTTTTAAAAGTAGGTAAACCCGAAAGAACTCATCAATAATGCACGTACGTGCCAAGATCGTGTTTTCCGGGTTTAAGATGTGCGAATTTGTCGTTTACGCCCCTTAAAACATTGCGCAATTTGCTATCTTTGAATGTGTTTTTTAGTTTTACTAATGCACGTTTAACCTCCGACGAGATTGTCACGACAGACAACTACATAATTGTAGCTCACTTGGTGTTGTGGAAAGGTCATCTAATTTTATTTTTGAGAGTGACGAAATGAATTTCGTGAAATTATTTTCAATTATGATTTATAAATCATTCTAACTACTTGCTGAGATATTCGTTTCTACGATTACAGTGAAAATTCATTTTGTTTTGGCGTAGTTTTTTATTGTAGTCTTTGGCAAACTGTGAAAGATATTAGAAGTCGCCAATATATTTATAACAGTTAATGAAAGGTGAAACAATTTTAAATATACGCAAGCATGATTAGACAAAAAATATCATATCTTAGTTTTATAGATCTAATTGAAAATTATTTTATTTGCTATACATTCACTTTACTTTTTATAGTACTACATTCATCGACTTAAAGGCACTGCAAGATTTATTAATCATTGAATTTTTGATGAACCGTATTTCAATAAAAATTGTTTATTATTGATATATTTTTTAATTTTCAGTTTTTAGACCATGTATTTTGAAGAACAACAATAATTTACATTTAGTTTTCACAAATGAAAAAGTAACTACTTCACTTTCATGCCGCTTGCTCAAAACATGTTTTTCCAATTTGAAAATAACGTAAGTTCCCGCCTATGCGAAGCCGCAAGCTCTGTCGGTCAAATAATCTGCAAACCAGAGACTGAACAGTGGCGACATCTCGCTATTATATAATTCAATTCAAAAACTTTCCTTCTTACCATATCTTATCAGTAGTCCAAAAAACTACTAAAATTTCCAACCCTTATCAAATAATCAACCCTATTTCTACAAACTACTGAAAAATCCAATGAAAGAAGCTGAATAAATGTAAAAACCCCAAATTTTGCACAACATCAAACGGTAACACTCCTCAAGCATCAAGCATATCCAGCAGTGGTCGCCACCATCCTCGTTTACCTTTTGAACCCTCGTCGCAAAAAACGTCGCAACCTCACGAACGCCCTCTAACGTCTCTGCCGGTTCCAGGCCCACCTCTCTACTGCTCACACTCCCGCAGTATTATTCAGTGCGTCAAAGGTATTCGAAAGAGCCAAGGAAAAAAAAACGGAAGAAATTCGAAGCTATAAAAGAGCTCTGCCAGCAGCTATATTATAGGGAGAGTATATCGTATGATTTTTCGATTCTCCCGGTGTGCTTGTAGTCAGCAGACAGCGCCACCGGGCGCACTTATCGAGCGGCTGTATTTTTCCCCCTTCGGTGCGTTATCTGGCGACGAGGCGGTGAAACCTCTCTTGCTGCAAGAACAGAGCAAGCAGCAGCAGCACCAATTTCAGTCACATGATATCTCACCGTTGCCGCCGCTGCCGCTGCTGCTGCCTCGCGCAGAGCGGCTATTAAACATTCCATAAATTATTAAAGAAGGAGCGCGGGCGGCGGCGGTTGCTTCTATATACTCTCGTCGACCGCACGCTATTACAGCGTTTAAAGAGATAGAGAAAAAAAAAGAGAGCATTGAAGACAGAGAAAAGATCGCTTTATCATCGATAAGAAAGCGCTACTGAGCTTTTTTTTTTTCTTTTTATCGGGAGCCATCACTTACGCGTGTACATTCGTTGTGATCCTTTAACGATACATTTCTGCTACTTTTTTACACACAGCAGCAACTGCTGTTATTTGTTTCATAATGCATTCTTGATTGAATAACATTTTACACAACTTTTTTTTTTAGTACCTGACAACGCTGCGTTATGTAAGCTCTCGCGTATAGACAATTTTCTCTCTGTCTATACGTGATCTTGTGTGTGTGTATGTGTTTGTTTGTTCGATGATTTCGAATTATAGTTGCCTCTGCAAAAAAAAAAATCCAAAGTGGAATCGCGTCTTATCTCAATTAACATGTATCGTCGAGTTTCTGTCACTTCCGCGTGTTCGACTTTTAATTAGCGAACAAACGATTAGATATTAATTTTCCAAGTACCTTCTTTGAACAATCAGCGTTTTTCTCTTTTTCTTTTCTCCTCGACCGTTGAAACTTTTATTGGAATAAAATCGATATCGGGTGGTTTCTTTTTTTTTCGCTCGTTGTTATTCAGAAGCGTCGAAGTACACGAGACACTCGTCAAATCTAACTTTGTTCAAATTGATGCCGCTGACGCGAGAGCTAGAAAGATATCCCTACTACCACCCTCCTCCCCCCTTGAATCGACGTGTTTTTCGCGCTTCAGCGACGCCCATGAAAGTGCAAAAGCTTTGATTCCTCGACTGTGCTATTCAGGAATTTTTCGAGAGAGAGAGAGAGATTTGGTTTACTTTAGCCCACTCTCGCGTTCGAAAGATGCATGCGGAGAGAGTCGAGTTCTCTCGGATGTTCTCTTATTTGCATATGTATGGAACGACTAATCGCGTGACAAAAAAAAGAGAGAGAGAGAGATAGATACGCTCCATTGCTTTGTGTTGTCCTACTTTTCTCCTTGATTCGTATACTCATTCGAATGCACATGAAATAAAGTGACTTCATTCGCTGCACAAAGCCTTTGTTTATTTATTTGTACTGATAACTCAATTGTCCTTTATTCGTCGATTCATTTCACATTTACAATTATTTTTCAGAGCCAATGATAAATCCAATTTACAACAATTCACCTCGAAAATACCTGGAAAAATTACTTTGGATGAGGTCACATTTCATGTAATCCAACTGCTGCGTCCATATAGAAAAAAAAATTGCTGGCAATTTGCGTCAAATCGAAAAAAAAAGAACCTTCTACGCAAACACTCGATCGCGAAAAAAAAAAACAAATTCGGATTATTCGCATTACAACGATCGAAAGTATATGTATATAAATCTCGTGATGTAACGAAACATTATACACAAGATTGCAACAAGCATGATTAAGGCTAATCGTTAGAAACGCCAAGTGCACACACACATAAACTCAAGGTGATACGGTGTTAGACACTTGCAATTTCCATGTTAAAGAGACGCGCGTTTGGATAAGATAAATTGAAGAATCCTCCTCCCGGAAAGTGTAATCCGAGGCGACGACGCGCGAGAAGGAAGACGCCCTGATTTAAACACCACGCGGCGCTTGCGAGAGTTTATATATTGCTAGAGGGACTGCTAAATTAAGGAGACGAGTTTGCCGAAGCACATGCCTCTCTATATAAATTGAGTACCGCCGCCGCCGCCGTTGCCTCTCTCGAGATGTTAATTCATCGTATATAAGGATGAGTAGACGATGCTTTTCGCTTGACCTTGTTGCACTGATTTTACTCGACATGAATATACTCTTTTATTCTTTCCTTATCTTCCTTCGACTTTGACTTTCCAGCAGGCGGTTATCCGTGTCAATAAAGAATGGATTTACTTCTTCTTCTTCGGATATTTGCCTTGAAGCATTGATTTTTTTTTCTTTTTCTGGGGTTATTCTTGACCTGTGGAATGTAAAATTATCAGCTATTTTTGTAACGTTCGATAACGGCATCGAAATTTACTAATTGATTTATTCTATTAATTAGTAAGCTAGTAATGCCTCCGCTACACTGGAGGGTTATCCTATTTGCCGCCTTTGAACTTCTTTGTCGGCAAATAGGATAACCCTCCGGTGTAGCGGAGGCATAATTGATTATTCTACAATGCTGAATCTACAGTAATCGAGCGCTATTTCACTCGATCTTTTTTTTTTCTATCCTACATCTGTGATTGAATAAATTTAAGATTCATCAATGATATTGGCTTATCAGACACGCGCGGATACGATCTTCTACACATTCCCGAGACAACATGTACACGATATACAATATATCAGGCAGATGGTGTATTACAAACTGTTATCTATACGACGGATTATTACAATAAATTTCATTGAGGTTCAAAGATTCCAAGTAACTTTCATTGACTACGAATCTAATCTATACATGTAAATCAAGTTTAACGTATCCTGCCATGGCAAAATCTAACAAACCGTATCTTCAGAACCGTATTTTCAGAATTTTTCATTATCAGTGTTCGCGCTCGCACTGCGACGTATGAGATAAGAGTATATACGTCGTGACACTATGTATCTTACGTTCAACTCGTTAATTTCGAGAAAAAAAAAACAAATCTCCGTCGACGATTCACCTCGTCTGCGTCAATAATGAACAAACAAAAAAAAACGAAAATAATTCCAAGTTGATTCATTTCCTACGCAGTTAACACAATAGGAATGCTGCAGACAATCAAAAAAAAATCGAGAAAGAAGACAATCGTGTCAAAAGTCGCGATATACATATAATACCCGTTTTAAAGCCGACACGCGCGCGCGAATAATCCGTATTACGCAACAAATCGCGCGTGAGCCTATTAATGAATTGAGGGCCTCACACCCCCGAGTCGAGCGCGAGCTTTCATGCTTTAAACTGCAAGCATTCGAGTTCATCTCGTTATAGGCTGAACGTTATATAAAGCTACTTTGCGTTTGAACATTCTTGACGTTGTAAAAACATTATCGCACAAAGTTGGTGTAGAAGATTACCGAGTGTATATTTGGTGTTTTCGAACATTGACTTCCGCACTGATAACCGAATTATTTATAGAATTCGCGATTAAGTAAACGTAGGTTTGGAACCTTCTTCTTCTTCTTTTTTTTAACGGTTATTCAATTTCGTTGGTCACGGTGTAATGTTTTCGGCGCCTACCTTCTTTTCTTCTTTTTTTCGAAATTATGCGAAAATATTCCAAGCATGACAATATCACCGCTGTGTGAACTGTATATAACGGTTTCGCACAACGAAAAAAAAAAGTATAACTGACTCGTTTGTTTTACCTTCCTCACACATCTATTATACTTTTAAATGTATAAAAATTGTAACACGGCAGTCGCAATCAAAAGTATTCAATTACACGTCAACAAACAGCAAAGCAATGAAGTAATCAGATCTAATTTCCATCCAACAATATTGCGAAATCAAACGATCGTATATCAATCTCGTATATTCGATTCCAAACGAAACCCAAAACAATGATTATACACATAGTATATACGATGCAAACCCAGTAGCACGCGAAAAGTCAGCTCGCGCGCTACGTCTCGTTTTACAAATCTACAAATATAACATTTCGGAATTTTCGCTCCCGCGAGCGCGCACACCTGCGGCAAAACTTGAGAATTTCATTTTATTTTTCAAAACGAACTCGCGACGAAGAAGCCGCTATTCATAGGCTCTCGTCAGCGCGCGCGCGAAATTTTTTTCATTTTTGACACGCACTCGTGAAAGTGAGAGAGAGAGAGAGAGAGAACTCAATGGACATTGTCCCATCATTAAGGCAAAGAAAGAGAGAGAGAGAGAGAGATAGAGAAAAGACTCGTAGGACAGAAGTTCAACGAAGCCAAGAATGCCTATCTATAAATACACCGTACAAGTCGAGCTGTTAAGTTTAAAGCTCGCAAACATCAACGTTGTGTATTATAGGGGGGGGGGGGGGGGGGGGTATTGAAAACAA
>JAWWMK010013073.1:0-22739 GCA_035047105.1 Galeopsomyia nigrocyanea
ATGAATTACCAGTTATTGATTCTATTACCGTGAATAAAGACTCAATTTTAGATTTTGTATTGAAATGTAGAGACGATTAGTTACCCATCACAAAAGTCATCACGAGAAATAATCTATATTCAAGCGATATATACATAGATATATTGTATATATATAGTTATTAGTTTATGAGCCTCTCATAAGCCCCTATGATAAACGTTGGGTGTTTACTGTAGGCCTTTGATTGCTGAACAGCGTTTATTGCGTGTAATGCGAACCCTTAAATTTCGATGCTGGAACACTTAAATTTTGATGCTGGAACACTTAAATATGAGCGTAGCGTACGCTCGTTTTAAGTGAAGATTCAAGCGTAGATAGATGCCGTTGCACGCTGATATTAGGTGACCACTTCTTTCCGTGTATAGCGACTACCGATTTCGGAAGGATTGAGAAATGTGAGACAAGTGGAAAAGCTGGTAAAGAGTATACTCGTTGACTAATAATAGCTGGTAGTAAGACTCGTTAATAATGGCACCTGCGTTGTCGAAAGGTTTGGTACATAGAATAGAAGCGAGATGCAGTGCGCGCGTGCAGGTATTATATATAGTGCGGGAAAGAAGGCAAAAGTCAATCAGCGCGCCGCGGTGCAAAGGGTAATCAATAGGCGCGCAGGCAGCTAGAATCCTTTGGAGGCTGCCGACAATGGAGGAAATCGAGAGCACCTGATGAAGGAGTCGAGAGAGAGAGAGAGAGAGAGAGAGAGAGAGAGAGGCCCTTAATATTTTGATAGCTCAATAGAGAGTCGCGGGCCCAAGCTATCGGGTAAGAGAGAGCGAGAAAGCTGCTTGCTGGCGAAATTGAAAGGGTTTGCTTTCAATTGCAGTTCAATACCTGGCGTTTCTTGCCTGCCTGCCTAGCGCATCCCTACCCGAGCCTGCCTGCCTGCCTGCCAGCGCGTGTGCCACTGCCGCCACAGAATGGAAGGTGTTACACATCGAAAATCTATCAGAGAGCCGCTTTACGCTTGTTGTGTTTTTTCTCTCTTTCCCTTCCGGCACGTTCCCGTTGTGTGTGTGTGTGTGTGTGCCAGCGTGCGTGCGTGTGTGTGGCGGTGGGCCCAAAACTAGAACTGATCGATCGCCGACGAAAGGTCGAAAAGAAAGGGCTTCGACGTCGACCTGCCTGCGCCTGCCTGCTTTTACTCTTTTTCTTTTTTTTTTCGGCAGCAGCAGCAGCCGATCGTGCCACGCGATCGTCTATAGCGCCTCCCTCATGTGCTCGCACCCTTCTGCCGCCGCTACGAGTAGTAGCCGTTACACTTATACTCCCATTGAGGACAAAATTTATGTGTCCATGCCTCGGCTTGCCCGAAGATATATCTATAGACGAATAGGAGCGCAATCGCCCATATCAATTGCCGCACAAGTGTCACTGACTTTTTTCCGTTTCTTTTTTCCTTTTTTTTTTCTTTTTGTCACACCCAAGCGCTCTTTATCGAGGTTCGACCGCGAGTAAAAACACGCTGAAAACATCGATTAGGCAAAGATAAGTTGGGAAACTGCGGCGAGAAAACGAGATAGCATAGAAAACAACCATAAATCAGAGCGAGAAACGAGAGCTCTGCTCTGGACAGCAATAGGAAGCTTTGCCTTCGCCGCTGCTGCTGCTGCTGCTTTGCCTTCGTGCTGTGTATGTGTGTTTACCGCTTTTTCCCAGATTTTTTTATCTATCTTTTTTTTTCAACTGTGCTGCTGCTGCTCGCGCGCGCGAGCGCAAGGGAAAGAAAAGTCGGACGGCCTTTTTACTCTTTCAGGCTTTGCGTGTTTTTTGCCCCGGCCACCTCTAGTAGCGCAGCAACAAGGCAAAGGACGAGAATCAGTAGCGGCAAGGTAGCGAGCTGATCGACTCAAAAAAAGCCCCTTTTTTGCGGTAAGCAGGCGGAGCCGCCGCCGCCGCTGCTTTTTTTCTTATACTGTTTACCTAATGTCTATTCATATGCGAGGAGCCACTACTGGCAGCAGCAGCAACGTCACGGAGTAGGTGCGATGTTTGGCAGCAGCACTTGCACCGTTCCGATGCTTTTTTTCCCACTATTCTTCCCCTTTTTTTACTCCTCGGCACTTTGCGCGACTAAAAATCACTCGACGTCATAATTTGATTACACAAGTGGCATCGGGGGGCAAAGTAAAAAAGAGAGCGAGAGAAAAAAAAAACGTTTTGACGATGTTTTGGCTTCCGAACGATTGAGCTTTGGCACCTGCACCGGTGCCGAAAAAAAAAAACAAACAAAGAACGACGACCGAAAAAACTAAAAGCCTACTACTAAAAAAAAACGAGAGATTTTTTTGCCTCATTCAGTAATCGATTAGCCGATCTTCGTGTCGCGATTGTGGGCGACAAAAGAATGAAATGAGGATAGATATAAATGAAAAAGGGCTCAATTAGTCGCGAAACCGCAGTGATAAAAAGTAGCAGTGAGACAGCGCAAGAACGAGACCGAGATGATAGAGATAAGTCGCAGGGAGTCTAAATCTTATGCGGGGAACGAGAAGAAAAAAAAAGGAGGAAAAGAATCGAGTGTATAGAAAGGAGAAGAGCGAGGGGCAAGAAGAAGAGAGTAGCTGGAAAGAAGTGGGAAGAGGACTTGCTGCTAGAGGCAGAAGAGGACGGAAGTCGAAAGGAAGAAGGCTGCGTGTCGGATCGGGCGTCGAAAAGAAACAAACAAATAAACAAACAAATGGTAACAAGTGGCTTTTCGGTGTGCTTTGATCCTTAATGCACAGGCTGTCGCTGTGCATTTGCAGATTTAGGGGGTGGACCTGCCGCTGCCGGCGGCCGCAAATGAAGACTTGCCGCGCGCGCTCGCTGCAAGTGCGGTAGCGGCAGTCCTGTCAACGATCACAATCAAAGTTGCACGCCTCCTCTCTCCGCTAGTATACTGTGCTGCCACGCGCGCGCGAATTCTGCCACGAGAGACACACAGAGAGAGAGAGAGAGAGAGAGAGAGAGAGAGGGAATAATAGCGCCGTGTGTATACGTCTTTTACGTTTTTTTTTCTGCCGACCTACTCGTTGTTTTGGTTTTTTTTAAAGCGTCTGACGCTCGATCGTCTCCTCTGCCTGTGCAACGAGCTATATACCAAGTACACACTGCACGTAATAAAAGAAAACGAGAGACACACACACTACACGCGAGTGAGAGGGAGAGGTAGGCGGTGTAACCGAGGAAAAAAGTGGCTGGCGTCATACAGACAAGCTGTCGTCGTCGTCGTCGTCGTCGATATGACGCTGCTCTCTCTCTCTCTCTCTCTCTCTCTCTCTCTCTCTCTCTCTATCTCTGTCGTAGGGATAAATCGAGTGATATAGCGCCCTTAATTTGCGGCCGTTCCTTTTGATCAGCGCGTGCATCACGTATATTTTATCGACGTTAAACGTCCGCCGGCTATACTCGATCGAGAAAACTTCTTTTTTTTTCTCGTTTCTTTGTTGCCTCATCACGCGGCGCTGCTTCTTTATATATTTTCGACAGAAATCGAGAGCCGCCTGCACGGCTCTCTCGCTCTCATTGTGCAGTCGTATTATACAGAGGAGAGAGAGAGAGAGAGCAAGAGAGCAAGAGAGGAGATGAGCTGGGTCGATCGGCGCGCGATCGGCACGACACGTTCTCCCTCTCCTTCGTATACGAGACGACGGCTGCTGCTGTTCGACTGAAAAAAACATCTGTAATCCGTTTAGCTGTGCAAATTTCCCCATTGACGAGCCGTCATCCAAATGAAAGGAAAGCCAGCGGTCCCTTCGGCCTTGCCTATATGACGCGCATGGCTTTTCTTCGCGCGTCCATTCAACGAAACGTAAAAAAAGAAGGAAAATATCAGTTTTATCCATTGCCCATGACGATTAGCCGCCATTCACGCCTGATTACACAGGTCATTATGACTGGCGCTCGACAACATTTTACTTTCACACTGGGACCTTGCGATCCGAGCTTAGCAAACAATCTTGGACAATGCTGATCCCGATCAAATGTGTACGTTTATGTACGCGTGAAAAGAGATGGAGATGCGGCTGCTTTTCAGCAGAGCTGCACAGCTGAATATCAACTAGAAAACTGTCGCGCGCTCGCAAAAGCAAGAAGAAAAGCAAAACTTGCACAATAAACAAGCTGCTGAACAAAGCTGAAGGTGAAAGAAACTGCGTGGAGAGCTGTTGCTTGGCCGCTGGTAATTTGAATGCACAGCGCCAGCTTGGGAAAGCCGAAAGCGTGTATGGACGGTTAAAGTGTGCGGATATAAATATATAAGGAGGGAGGACTCAAACGATCGCGCGGAGATTCGAGAGGGAGGCTGCCTGCTACTGGCGAGAAATCGGCCGGACGCTGCTGGCTCCCGTTGCTGCTGGCCAGAAGAGCTCGATCATATTATATATATTATATACGTAGCCGACGATGGACACAAAGCGACTCGAATCGAAAAACGAGGGGTGAAGTGTCGAAAAAAATAGCGAAAAAAAATGTATACGCAGGAGCATGTGGCGCGTGGTCGGCCTACGTGTGTGTGTGTGTGTGTGTGTGTGTCGGCTCGTGGACCCAGGGAAAAGGAAGCGGTTTGTTCGTTTTTTTATATTCATTTTTTTTCGCCTGCCCAGCAGTGCCAAGCAACGTCTCGGTCGCGCGCCGAGGAGGAAGGGCCCGCCGGCATAGGGTGCCCGCGCTTATACATAAAAAACGAACGTCGCGCGCACGCCAGCGAGGGGAAGAAGCTCTCTCTCTCTCTCTCATCCGTTTTTCCGAATTTTTCGAAAAATCCATCTATAGCCATAAATCCAGTGGGGTCGGATATTGCCGCGTAAAAAAAAAGGAGGCAGCGGGTAGTAGTCCGCTCCAACGGTCATATGAGTCTCGAGGCTCCACACACCTTTTCATATATCTCTCTCTCTCTCTCTCTCTCTCTCGCGGTTTCTTAGAGGGGCCTTTATGCTGGCGTGCGCGCGCTCGCGGTAACGAGGGAGAGGCTGCGAGCAGAGGCCGAGCGAAGCGCCGAAGCAGCGATAAATAGATATAGATTGGGAGAGAGAGAGAGAGAGAGAAGCGCAAAAAATCGCTTGGCGGCTGCTGCCGAAGAAACGAGTGGCGAGCGAAAAAAAGCAGCCAAGGAAAGAAAGAAAGAAAAAGGGGCAAGTGTGCGAGGGTTTCGACGTTGGGCACGCGCCTGTTTCTCGTGCTGCTATACTGTCTCGTGTCGGCCCTTTTTTTTGATTCCTCCTCTTTTTCCCAAAAAACAGCAGCTACCGCTCGCGAGAGAGATGATCGCAGGCGGCTAGGCGCAGTGAAGGGATTAGCACGTGGCCGCTGCAATGATACGCTGTACAAAGGGCTGAGCAATGTAAGTAACAGCAGCAGCAGTAGCAGCAGCAGCAGCGAGGTGTGTAACGCGAGAAAGCTTGGTGCGTGTGGTGTGCGTGTTTGATAAGGTGGGCATCGCCGGCTTAACGATTTTTTAGTGAAACCAAATCTGGCCAGATGCTCCCATCGCATGTACGCGGTGCTATAGAGCACGTGTGGGACGGGCGGACAGGATAGGATACAGGAGGAGGGCGCAGGTAAAAAAGAAGGAGAAAATAGCTGGCTGCTGCAGCGTGAGTCGGTCAGAGCGCGGAGAGAGAGAGAGAGAGCGCCATGCGTGGGAGCTCTCCTACGCGCTCTCTCGCTCCATATATTCTCCTTCATTAGCTCATAGACAAATCTATATACCTATCCGCTCCTCTTCTCTCTCCTGTATATGCTTTGTAGTCGGATCAACGGGTCAGCAGGTTACCTATTCACTATTACAAGAGCTGCCGACTCCATTCGATCCAAATCTTTCTCTCTCTCTCTCTCTCTCTCTCTCTCGTTCTTTCGTGTACATCAGCTCTCCACTCAATTATTGAACAAACTAAATCTAGCAATGACGCTCGCCGCCTGCCGCCCACGTCAGCCAGTCTGTCTGACTTTGCGCTTGCATTTTAATTGTCGCAGCTCCACTTCCAGTCCTCATCTATAATCGTCAAACTCGTCAATTATTATCCAATGTTTTCGCCGGCTGTACTCGCTGTTTTCGTTCAGTTTTTCCTGCGTACTTGCTAGCCCGCAGTAGTACCTACCTACCTACCTGCCTGCTATATATAATATGAGCTCGCTATTTCCATCAGTGTGACACGTCGATAAAATTAATTTCGCAGCCTATGCCGCTCGCGCTCGCGCTCATGACGTAGCTCGCGTTACGAAGTTGATCAATCACGCATAAAATATAATTAAGTCGGCTTGACCCAATTACCGGCGCGCGGCGATCATTGCGAAAACGCATACTTGTTCGCGAACGCGAGCGAGAGCTAGAGCAAGAGCGAGAGAGTGAGAGAGAAACGAGCCTATATGCGACGAGTATAACGTGTGGCCTAGAGAGGTGACATTTCGAGGCGTTGACCCAGGTTTCAGCTGTTTTGTAAGTTTCATCTGATTAACAAGTTGGAGAAATATCCTGGCGAGCGAGCGATAGATTGAAAGCGAGCCTGCAGCGGGGCGCGGCGGCGGAGGAAACGAATAAGGAGTAGAGCGAGAGAGGCGCGCGCGTACACGAGGTGGGAGAGAGGGACAATGAGAGTTGTCAGGAGATCGTGTTTAACATGTATAGGAAGAGAGAGAGAAAGATTGGGGCGCTTGGCTTAGGGTCCAGTATAGTGAGAGAGAGAGAGAGAGAGAGAGAGCAGACGCAGGACAGGTGGCGGATTGCGTTCCCTTTGGCCAAGGAGCCCGAGCTGCTGCTGCTGCTGCTGCTGGCCTGGGGAGGGAGCCATGGGAACCTGACTTTCGGGGGCAGCAGCATCCCTAGGAAGTGGGCCCCTCTTCTTTCTTTAGCGCACTTTTCCCCCACTCCATCTCTCGTTCGGATTCACATTCGGACTAGAGCAGCCAGTTTGAGAGAGAGCCAGCAGGGGACAAGCCCTGGCCTACTTATACACTTTTATTTAGGTATCCGAATTCCGAGCTGAGTAAATACACCTCGTCCACCGCCGCCTGCGCAACTATACATCGCGACCATTCGTTTGATCGCTTGGCTTGATCGCTCTCTTCCTTCGCTTCCTCGTTCCTTCCACTATACTTGATCGTATCAATCGTATATACCTGTACTCGTGCGCTTCTTCCTTCTCTACATCTAATTCGCGCTCAAATTCTTCCTATCCCGCGCCCGCGCCCGCGCCCGCGCGCCGCATCTGTCAATTGTCAAACACTTTCGAATTAATCAAATTAACGAGCAGCGACAGGCTTCCGTTTCGACACTTTATAGACGCACTCTCTGAGCAAACGCGGATAAGAAAAACTCAAACTTATCATCTCCGCAGCATCTCTCTCTCTCTCTCTCCCGTCTTTGACAAGATGACGATCTTGCAAGTAATGTGTGTGTGTGGGGCTCCTCTTGCCTTGGGAATTGATAGAGAGCGAAAGAGAGAAACTGGAGAGGGGAGAGCAGAGATCGTGGGAGTGTGAGAATGTTTGGCGTTGGAGCGCGCTTCTCATATATAGTAAGCGACGGTCGAGAAAGAGAGAGAGAGAGAGAGCACATGGCCGCGACGAGTGAGAAACGCGCGGAGTCGAAGGAAAGGGAGCTGCGAGGGTGGCAAAGCCCTTCTTCCCTTCCTTCCTTCCTTACTTACTTGCTCCCTCTTTCCCTTCCATTGCTACCGCTTAACTAACATCGGTTTCCTCAGACTCTTGAGATTATTCTCTTGATACTCTTCCGGTGATATAAGCGACTTGCTGCTCCCCGAGAGAGACACACACAGAGAGAGAGAGAGAGAGAGAGAGAGCCAACCTTGCTTGCTGCCACTCCACTTGACGACACTAACCGCACCAGACCGACACAAACAGACGACCTTTTTTTAGCCCAATTTTTTTCTCTCCTTTTTTTCCCATCTTCACGGGTTTTTTTTTTTCTTTCCTTCAACTTTTTTCCTTCCTCTGTCTTTTTTTTTGTCATTACAATTCTATATACACCAACATTCAACCACTCGCTTGAGCAGGAAAACCCACATGGACACTACCATTTATACGAGTCTTCAAAACACTATAGAGCTCATTTCCCATTGCTGTCGTTTGGTTGTTCTCAAGTGCAACCCGCGCCAAATGAATTAGCCCGAACCGATTTTCTTTCAGCTTTTTTTAAAAAAAAAAAAAAAAAAAAAAAAAAAAAAAAAAAAAAAAAGGAAATGAAGTGTCACAATTAACTCGACGTTATGGTTAATTTATCCAATCGAGAAATTGAGCTTTGAAATAAGTGGCAACAACATTAGAATGTTATTGACTTGCTAGTTTGACCCTTCACGCGCGATAATCTGAAATCTTTGCCGTTTATCTTACTGGAAAGAGACGTTTATAATGGCGCGAGATAAGATTAGAGCAAAGTACCGGAAAAGCGTTAAGCTCTAAATGCCTAATAAATACACGCGTTTTATGAATAGTTTCAAACTTCACTCGATAAAAAAAGAGCCTTTGTTTGACGAAGTTCGCTCTCAACATGCTTTTTTTTATACGTGTGCGTGTCGATGTTATCTTTGTCATGGCAAACCGTCAATTCGATTAAATAAATGACGGGTTGTCTCGCGTACTGTATGTAATGCGCGTTACAATAAACTAATAAAAAAGAGAGAAAAAAGGAGATAATTGAAAACATGTTTGGTGAGCAAGATGAGTTTGTGGGCAAAGACGGGAATATGAAAGGGGAAGGCATGGTATAAAATGGATTTGGTGAAAAGTGAAGATGATGGAGCATAAGGAGCATACGTGGAGTAGGTTGGTAGTCGGGAGCTATTTGTCGGAGAGAGAGAGAGAGAGAGAGAGAGAGAGAGAGAGAGAGAAAGAGATTGTTGGAATGTTGAATGGCTGGCTATATAGTGAGATAATTATTACGGAGGCGGCTATAAGGCGCTAGAAAAGGGCAAGTAATGGTGCTGGGTCTATTGGGCTTGATCGCGTGGTTCCGTGAGAGACTGTATGTCTATGAAGTGTAGGTATACAAAAGCATGCAGAGAAGACAAGAGAGGGGAGGCCAGGACTCGAGCGGTTAAAGTAAGTAAGTGAGTAAGTGAGTGAGTGAGTGAGGGACGCTTGATGAGAGTAGCCAGTGCAGGGAAGAGGAGAGGAGAGAGGACGGGAGATGATGACGCCGGCGAGCGAGCGAAGAAGAGAATGAGGAGGAGATGCAAGCAAATCGAGCGCATCGCGAAGAGAGAGAGAGAGAGAGAGAGAGAGAGAGAGAGAGAGCGAGAGAGAAAGGATAAAGTACAGCGGATAATTAATTTTATAGCTGGTCAATTTCCGGGGAATCGGCTACCGTGCAGAGCCCATTTTCGTTAGTCGCGGCGGCGGTAAAAAAAAAGGTATATGGGAGCCGGAGAGGAGCCCGCGCGCGAGAGATCGGCGTATAAGAGGCTGAGCGCCAAGAAGGAGGCATAAGGAGCGGCTCTGTCGTCGTTGGCTCGCACGCATGCACGCAAGACAAGCAGCGGCACGCATGCACGCACTACGACCTTGTACGAGAGCTGACCGCTATGCCATAAGAACGAGATGAGAGAGAGAGAGAGAGAGAGAGAGAGAGAGAGAGAGAGAGAGAGAGAGAGAGAGAGCAGTGGCTGCGGCGGATAATGACGTTGAAAAAAGAGCGGCGGCTGCGGCGGAGGCGCGCTCGGGGAGAACGAGAGAGCAAGTGGCAAGTCCGGGGAGAGTATTCAGTTTGTGATGAGGCCCCGGCACAGATTTACGAGCGGCATCCTTTCTGAGCTGGCTCCACGCGTTCGCTCACTCGGCCTTCTTATTTAGCCTGCTTTTTTTCTTCATTTTCGCCCAACTCTTTGCTCTTGTATCTCTCTGCGAGCTGCTGTTCCTTCTGTTGCTGCTGATGCTGAGCCTCTTATGGGACACGGCGCGCCACCTCCTCTCATCCTCTCCTTCTGACCTTCCTTTTGCCTCCTATCCGCGCTCACGCGCCTCTCCCTCGATCAGCTCTCTCTCTCTCTCTCTCTCGGCGAGCTTCTGGTCTCTTTTTGCTTTCTCCTTCTCCTCCTCCTCCGCCAACTCTTCTTCTTCTTCTTCTTCTTCTTCTTCTTCTTCGTCTCTCTGCTCTGCTTCTTCATTCATTGCTGCAAGGCCAATTTCCGCGCTCGCCGCACGACTACCTACTGAATCTTAACTTTTTACATCTCTTCCCCGCAGCTCCCCCCAGCCATGCCTGCCTCATCACAATTGCCACGCGACCTCTTCTTTCTCTCTGCACTCTCTCTCTCTCTCTCTCTCTCTCTCTCTCTCTCTCTCTCTCTCTCTTTCTCTCAACTTTTAATAAAAAACATTTAAGGACGCACCGCCACTGCTAGCCAGCCACCGTTTGCCCTTTCAATTTTTTTCTCATACCTCGGCCGCTGCCAAAGAAGAAAAAAAAAGTAGAAACGCATTTTTTTGCCAGCACTTCAATTATAACGCGGCCCAAAGTCCCCCCAAAAAATCCACCTGTTCGCCTTAATTCATATTAAATAAATATAGTCCTTGTCCAGAATAGTATATAGCTGCTCGTATATAAAGCGATTAGATTAGACGGTGGAGAGAGAGAGAGAGAGAGAGAGAGAGAGAGAGAGAGAGAGAGAGAGAGAGAAAGAGCAAACTTGTTGAATGTGGAAATGAGTGTGCGGTGATGTCGGAAGGTGGAATTTGGTGCGCGGCAACGGCGGCGAGTATAAAACGGGAGCCTGACGAATAGCATCAGAGACGAGAGCGAGAGGGTCAGCGCTCCCTTTCCGCTATATATCGCTGCGGCTATATTGGAAAGGTAGCAGGGCTGTAGTGGGTTTCTGTACAGTGTGCGCACTACCAGGAGCCGCTGCCGTGATTGCGAGCTAATGCGGATTGTCACGCGTTATCACGCCGTGAAGTATACGGGAAATTAAGCTCCCTCCCCTCGCTATGCACAGCTATATACTTCTCATCTTCTTTCGCAGCAGCTCGAGAGCCCCACTGAATCGAGCGTGCAACTCTCTTTACATTCGTTCTCCGTTGCTGATTTTTTCTTTTACACGCTTTTTTTCTCCTTCTTCTTCGTACCCCGAAAAGTGTCAATTATGAGTTGATTATAGGTGTCGAACCCGATGGCATAATACGTGCTGTATGCAAAAGGGAAGCAGGAGAGAGAGAGAGAGCACGTTAGACGATTTGTCGCTCCTTGAATGAACAAGTGAGTCGAAGCTGGCGCGCGTCGATAGACCGGTCACGGCATTATGAGAATTTAGCAGTTCAAGTCCGCGCTGCGGCGCGGCACTCTCGGTCGACGGTTACATAATTCTCTTTCGGGGGCATTGTGCGCGAGTGTGTGCGTGCGTGCGAGACTTAGAATTTCGGTGGCGTATATAACACACACATGTTGGGTCCGAGAGAGAGAGAGCTACGTAAATGGGGTATCATGTTCAGTCTAAGGCTTAAGGACTTTTGTTTGGCGTGGGAGGCTGCGCGCTCTTCTCGCGCGCTCTCTGCCGGGTGCGCACCTGATCCCCGGCAGCGCTTCTGCTATTCACTCACTCTCCCCCCTGCACGAGTAGATCCATGAGCTTGCTGTCGGACAACAAGCAAACAAAAAACAAACAAACAAAAAAAACAAGCAAATCTCATTTCGCAAAACCATCGAGGAATTTTCTATTTGTGTGTTATATCGCGCGTCGCGGCACAAAAACGTGTCGGCGGGATGTAACGATTGTTGCCAATTACCGGGCGAAAGCGCAAAAAGAAAAAGACGTAAGAACGCGGATTGGCATGAGTGCAAAATAAAAAATCAATCTCTCGTGGTCTCTCATCTCTTAGCTTGTACAGTTTGCGTATTGCTCCGGCCGATCGAGCGCAAAGCCATCAACGGCCAATCGGTACAATTAAAAACACTTCGGAGTCGAGGAATTCGTGGACGTGTCAGGGCGTGGGCGCGAGAGAGGGTACACACGATGGCGCTTAAATAGTGGCCGGGGCTTGAGTAAGCAGAAATCCATTTGTCGGGACAACAGTGCGCAGGGACGCATATGCAGAGGCGCTTCGACAAATGGAGAAAAGCAGAAGCAGAGAAAAGAGACACAGGAACGCACAGGAAGGCAGGCGAGCGCTTGAAAAATCATTGGCGCGCGCGAGTTGCGAACTCGCGAGAGAGCGATGCGTCGCGGTCGTGTTGTCGGCGCGGGTTCCTTTGTGCTCTCGCGAGAGGCTCAATTATAAAAGCAGCGAGATGCAGCTTGGAGGCTCTGCTGCACAGTTGATGTGTCCAGTGAACGGGGGACCTGTGTGTGTGTATGTGTGTGTGTGTGCGCGCGCGCCTGCCTACCTACCGTTTTGAGCTACCGTGATGCGGATCGGACGCGCCTATATAGGATGCTGCTGCCGCTCTCTTTCTCTCTTTCTCTCTCGCTCTTGAACGCCCGCTGCTTTCATCATCTTTATTACACAGCAGCTATTCGTTTAGCCGGCAACTCGTTCGCCACGCTATTCTTTCCACGCGGCAGAGAGAACTGAGCCTGCAGAGAAAACGAACGCCTCCGCGTTAATGAGCGGACCGTTGGTTCGTCCGTTCGTTCGTTCCTTCCTTCGAATACACCTAGCAGCTCAAGAAGCATAATACACATCGAGAGAGAGTGAGTGCCAAGAAGCATCGCCCTCGTATACAAGTATAGCGAGCTAATGAGCAAGAGGACCGCAGGCTCTCCTCTGCACGCAGCTGCTGCTGCTGCTGCACTCTCCGCGAAAAAACAAAATCAAGCCTGAGAGCTGAAGATGGCATCGTAAAATCAAGACGTCATGAGGATCGGTGCAATTTACATTGAGCCGCCCTGCCTGCGTACAGCCGCCGCCGTGGCCGCCGCCGTCGGCCTCGTAAAAAGCCTCGACTTTTACGCACTCTACCAGTCGCCGCCGCCGCCGCCGCCGCCGCCGCCGCTGCTGCTGCGTGCACTTTTCCCTCTTCCGGTGCACTGCTTCAACAAGCTACTCACAGCCTCCTCCCTCTCACTCTCTCTCTCTCTCATACCTTTGTGGTTTTCCGCTCTCGAAACAATCTGCTCCTCCTCGTAATACACGCGCGGCAAATCAATTGAACCCAGGCCCATCATCATTCATCCACCTACCTGCGCATCTACATTGCATTGCCTGCGAGATTATACTATTGGATTTCTCTCAAATTGTCATCGGCAGTCGATGGACAAAAAAATGAAATAAAATAAAACACAATTGGGCTTGCGTAGTTTTTTTCCGTTTTGATCGGGGGCTAAACTAGAGGCTCCAAGAGGAGCTTTAAGCTAGGAAAAGCCGCAGTATATGCGAGAAGACGCTGATTCATGAAGAGAGGTACGCGAGGAAGAGGAGGAGGAGGAGGAGAAGGAGCTGCGCGAGACGATGAGAGGAAGTCGCGGAGGGTGGCTGATGAAGCGGAGCAGCGTAAAAGAAAAAAAAAGCAAGCGAGAAGAAGGTAGCTATATAGCCAGCGACAATGATCCAAGAAAAGACAGGATGTATCCTCTCGGTCGTCACGCTACAGCGCGCTTAGCTTAGCTCGACCGGAGAGCGGGCGAGCGGTCCGGCGCGGCGGTGGCGATCCGACGCTTCGCGCGTGCACTTCTGCCGCACTCGCTACTCGCTCAACTAGTTACCCTACGTAC
Organism: Galeopsomyia nigrocyanea; assembly: GCA_035047105.1. Classification (NCBI taxonomy): domain Eukaryota; kingdom Metazoa; phylum Arthropoda; class Insecta; order Hymenoptera; family Eulophidae; genus Galeopsomyia; species Galeopsomyia nigrocyanea. The sequence continues at coordinate 13,680 of JAWWMK010013073.1, forward strand.
CTATCCAGCTAATTGTTTGGCTTGTCGTTGGATTATCTCTTACCTGCGGGCACATCTTGCACTGGTACTTTCGCGGCGGGTGCGAGTGGCCTCCGCCGAGGTGAGGATTCAGGTGCGACGGGTGAGATGGCTTTACACTCAGCGGCTGCGGCACCACCAACAGACTCGCCGGAGGACTCCCACTGCTGCTTCCACCACCGCCGCCGCCGCCGCCGCCGCCACCACCACCACCACCACCACCACCGCCTCCTCCCCGATACTGATCCTCTCCTGCAATAACAACAATAATTATTCATTTATTTATTTATTCATACGCATCGCTCGCGACTACGATATCAAACGTATAGTGTGATTTTGCTCACAATTACGCTTAATTCCCGATTAATAAACCTGTAATTATTATACTCGACAGGCCGATAAAAACTTGATGCTCGTAATATACGCGCTCGGCAACTATACACGAGACCAAGCAAACGTTCACTCTTTTGTTTGCGTATTTCCTTTTTTTTTTTGCCCTCAACTCGTCATTGTAAAAAATGCAATTATCTGATAAAGTTGCGAGCGTGTATAAGAACGTTACCGATCGCTGCTTTTTTGCGCTACACTTATGACAGTATTTTACGAGGTGACGAGCAGCAATCATTGTAAATCACATTGATGCGCGCGCGGATATTGAAAGGGGCTGCGACTGGTCTATTGTGATACCGAAACAATAGACATAGACAGAAGAAAAGAAAAAATTCATATTATACAGGTAGTTTACTCGGTGTATCTCAATTTGCCACTGAATTCCGAGCGCTTGAGTCTAATCGGATAATCGACCGCCTTTGGCGTACATGCTAATGGGCATAGACACACGCACAAACAAGCACACAGCATGTATACGCGTGCGTAAGTCGATCGCGCACGGCGTCATTATCCGCTATCTGTACGTCCGCGCAGTTTTGCATTGACATTCAATCTCTCGCTTGACATCTTAGTTCTCGAGAGAGATAGAAAGAAAAACACGAAATTGTACGAATGTACGCCGCGTGCTTTCGACAAAGAGAGACTCGAGGAGAGACTTGATAGAAAAGCAATTGCTTGAGTTTTATTTATTTATTTTTTTCGTCAGCGCGGAGAGACAATTTACGATCGCGTGTTGGAGTTTGAAAGCCCGCGGTGTATAGACGGTGAGTTTTCGCGATTCAAGGACACAGCCAAGCGGCGGGCGGCGGGCGGCGGGCGGCGGGCGGCGTGGCGACGGCTATTATCTTATATACTCGAGCAAAGCGCTCGAGTCCTTAGCTTGGCTTAGCGGGGGAATAAGGGAGGTGGCGTATATTTATATTTCATCGTATGGATTGGCGAGGTTCGTTCCGAAAACAGCTCGCATATGAATGATGTTGCGAGACGACGTGCGCTTAGTTCGGCTGCTAATGGTCGAAAGTAAAAGAGCGGCGAGTACCGACATATTCGCGCGCAAGTAGATGCAAACTCACTGACTTGGCTTACGTAACTCGCAGAGCCTGCAAGATGGACAGTGTATTTAGTGTACGGCTGATTGAGACTTGTCTCCGTGAGGAGCCTGACATTAACGAGTCTCCTGCGTGATTGGTTGCCTATGTAAACGAGCGCGCTCGCGCGTCACAACTTGCTGCTGCAGAATAATTGCGGCACGCACTCTACTCGGTGCGCCTCGAAAAAATCATGCAAACGTTCGACACCGAGGCGGCACAAGTACAACGCTATTACGATATACAGTTACTAGCTTTTCCTTTTTTTCCTCTCTCGACGAGGTTGAGAGATAATTTTGAAACCGAAAGTCCGCAAAAGAAAACAGCGGTGCTTAAGAAGTCGTTCCAACGAGCTGAGCTGTCTCCGTTTGACAGCGTCGCCAGATGCCTGTGTATTCATTTTCCGATGCCTTAGATTTTCGAAGCGCTCTTTCGAATCTCATTTGATTATTTGATTACTGCGCGCACGGATTAAGTTTTCGGAGTATAAGCGCGAGCTAGAGTTGCACAACCTCGCGAGTTATGTAGTATACGAGTAAAAAATGATTATCCGCGGCTATAGACAGTCGAGTAAGAGACAGTCATGTACTCTCGAGTAGTTTTTTTACGGTCGTTTGGTTGATAATTAGCATGAAAGCGTGATGAATTTGTAGCACTGGAGTGTGAGCGTGTATCGCTGAGACTATAACAGAGCGATCAATCTTGCAACCAGATGATTATTGCTATGAGCCAATGGCAATAGATTAATGATGGAGGCACAAGGCGTCTTATGTATACCTTACGACCCGCGCCCCGCGCCCTGCGCCCCGCGCCCCGCGCCCCGCGCCGCGCTCCTGCACAAGCAGCTGTATACTTATATACTTTATATATATGCTGGGGTATAACATGTCCACTGATTGCGCTGACTTTTTGGGCGCTACATATTTTAGAACATTAGTGTCATCTATTGGCAATATTTGCTGCCATATTCCATAGCCTCGACGGATTAGCCCCACAGTTATATATTTTACTGTCCGACGGAAGCGCCTTTCTGCCTTCTCAGGCTGAAGCTTTTTTTTCTAGGCAGTTAACCCTTCCACAAGTATTTATAATATTAACCATAAGCATACTTTCCCAATCTTAAGATTTGACAGGCCCTAATAAGTTTATCGCTCATTTTTCAAAAATAATGAAATATTAGGGAAGACTGCTGGGACAAAACGGCCACCTGCGAGTTTTATGACTTCGGCGGCGTCTACGTCATAAAAACCATTTTATAGTGGTTGCTGACGGACAAAAAAAAAATTGTCTACCGTTTTCCGAGGTCTTGCTGTTTTCAAATTTTTTTTGTTTAGTGTTTGGTCAAGTTTAGCCTTTTGTCAAGAGTGAAAAGTTCATTTTAATGCTCTCTGACAACTTAGTCTCTCTTCTGCGTATATCATTCAACTTTGAAGTCTCATTTGTTCGTCAGTACTGATTTTTTATTCATAGCAAGTTAATTTGAATAAACTTTGCAAGGGTTGAGCGAGCTCTAAAAAAATTGCGTATGCAGTGAGTTGTCGTTGAAATACATGGCAGCTTTTCTCTTGTTTTGAGAAAGAACCGTTTTTTTAACCAAGATTTTAATTTGTTTTTTGAAGGATTTTTTAAATTTAAATAAATTGATTGTATGTAGCAAATTTGAGGATTTTTTAGTGTACTATTTACGTTATTTATTAAAAGTCAAGCACTTTTGCACATGTGAGTAAAAAGCTATGAAGTAAATGTAACAAGATGATAATAGTTCAAGAACATAGTTCAAGATTTGTGTACTGACAAAACTATGACTATCAGCAATAATGTGATATAATTGGCTGTGTAAATTATAATCCAACTGTGATAATTTGACAATGTAATCTTACTAATATGTAAATAATTTATATTTTGTATACATTATATACATTAAATTATTATCTATCTAACAGTTTAATTGCTGATTTTGTAACCGTTGAAACTCGGTTTTACATTGGCTAACGAAAATATAAAATTGTCCGAGCAATTTAGGGTCGCTTGGTCGCAAGTATAATAAACGTTGTGTCGAAGCGACGGCATTAAGTCGCGCTCGCAGCTCATCGATTCGTCGCCGGCGCCGTTTACTACTTGCACGTCCTTGCAAATCTTTATCGTCGCCAGCAGCTCGCAAGATTTTTCAGCTATAGGTATAGGTATATAGGTGTCTTGCGCCACGCAGTGCTCGGCTCTGCTCAGCATATTTTCGCGCGGCAGCCATATACTTACGGTTACTCGCGCTCGTTGCAGTGCGCACGCAATTAACGAGCGCTCAAGTGTGTCTCATTGAAAATCAGCGGTGTGTGACCTTTCGCGCGCGCGGCGCGGCGACTCTCTCGCCGTGTCTTGCACTTTTTTACCTTCCAATCTTTTACCGTGCAGCAGCCGCACTAACGCATTCTGATACTTGTGTTATACATATATATTTCTAAATATTGCAAAGTAGCTCGCTGCCGCGTTCGATTCGACGGGTATAACATATAGAAGCAGCCACTTATATTTTGATTGAGGTAACAGCCGCGGCGCAGGCTTCAATTCGCTGTGTGAAGTTAAGCGAGGCAAAGCGTCAAGCGAGGTCGGCTAATCGCAGGTTAGAGCGACGAGCGAACAAGCTAAAAGGAAGAAAAAAAAAGTGTCGCTAACAAGTGTTATTCTATCAACGCTGCGGCTGTTGCTTCCTTGTTTTTCTATCTACGCTACTCGTGCATACACACACACACACACACACACACACACACACACACACACACACAGTGCGCACGTTACAAATGTCAGTTTTTCTAATCGCGCGGCGCAGCATTAACTGCAGCGGCGCGAGAGTTGGCCAATTCACCTTGTCAGCTCTCTCGGGCTCATACTCATTTATTATTATCCATTGACATATTTGTCGATCTTCCATTGCGCGCTGCCGCTGCGCGAGTGCTGCACTTAATCTGCAACTTGATTGCGAAATTGAGAGACAGAGAGATGAGGCCTGTCTAGGCAGCTGAATATGTAAATAAACAGGTGCGTGCGTATATAGCTGAACACTGCTCAGTATAGAGGTATGGCCGGGCACACACACACACACACACACACACACACACACACACACACACACACACACACACACACACACACACACACACACACAACACACACACACACACACACACACACACAGAGAGGATCGATTGAAAATTCATTGATGCTAATGAAAAAGTGCAGCTAGCGACGACGCGAAACAGAGAGCCTCGTTGCAATTCGCAATTCGCAACTCGCAATTCGTAATTCGTCGGTGTGTACGTGTGTGTTGTATGCATGCATAATTACAGATATACATCTGATGGGAGTAATGTCTTAGCGGACCCGTGGCAGTATTATCATATGCGCGCGCAGGCAGAAAGAGAGAAAGACAGAAAAAAAAGCAGCTAACAGAGCCTCCTCGCGAGTATTATGATAAGAGGCAGCGAATCGGGGCTTTTTTTCCGCTTATAGCGATAATTGCTGCGCGAGAGAGAGAGAGAGAGAGAGAGAGAGAGAGAGAGAGAGAGAGAGCGGATGCACCGCAGACGGCGTGCATTCGTTGGCAGTTGCCAATGCGTACATACGCACTGCTTCTCTCGCTGCGTATACAGCAGGCTTCTCTTGCTCTCTTAGTATCTCGATATCAAGTGCGCGCCCGCGCGAGTGAGAGAGAAAGAGAATGTCGTGGGAACTTGACAATTATTATACCATTGTAGAGCCTCTAACATTGTTTTTCCAGTGCGTCACTCTGCAACTTCTCTGGCTCTTTAAGAGAGCGGCGTCTTTGCAACTTTTATCGAATCAGCCATCTTTCTCGCCGCCGCTGCCGCCGCAGCCGCCTTAGCCGCGCTCAATTTCCTTCTAGCGCACGCCAGCCCTGCATGGCTAGCTGCAAAAACTCCCCGCGAGCGCGTAGGTACACACACACACACACACTACACGCGCGCGCTAGTGCGCACTGCACACCGGCCCCGCCATCCGCGAACACTCCCTATATACTATACCTGCTCTCTGCACACGCACGCCTTTGCTATCTTTTCTGCCTATTATGGCCGCGCGAGCGCGAGCGCATATACTTGTCTCGTCGACTAACTAAGCCTTATCTCTGACGATCTCATTCCGTAATTGCAATTGCCGAGCGAGCAGGAGAAATGCTGGTAGGCAGTTCGCCGCGGCGATGTGCAGATTTTGGTCGCGCGAGTGGCAGTGAGTGAGTGAGTGAGTGAGTCAGGGGGAGGCGCGTTGCATTGATGGGGGAGTGGTGCGATCGGTTTTCGGTTGGGCGGATCCTCGCTCTCGCTGCACGGCAAGTCGTCGCTCTCATCGAGTATTTGCACGTACATCCTACAGGCATGCGACAAGTTTGAGGGATGTCGAACGATTGATTACGATTAGGCGGGCCGGACGATAATGAGATGCTGCAAATTTAAGGCATTCGGCGCACGTTTCTCCGTCCGCGGCTGAATAATGAGTAGTCGTCGGCGCGGCATCGCCGCTCTCGCGGAATGCGTTCTTCAGCTTAGCGCTCGCAGAAGCTCGCAGCAGCTCGCAGCAGCTCGCGGCCCTAAATCGTCATCGGCAAAAACTCACCGCCGCCGCGCAGCCGCCCATCAGTCACTCATCGTCAGCAGCTCCTGCATTCTCAATCTATATATACGCACACGCGTAAACATACACATCTTTAATTGGATTGCTCTGCATTGATGCTGATTTGTGCCCCGGCAAAACTGATAATCTTATGTATAAACTTGGCCAATAGCTATATGGAAGTTATATATATGCGCGGCGGCTTCCCCCAATCGCTCGCTCGAAGTTGCGCGCTGTTTCGCGATTTATGATACGAGCCAGAGACACGCGCGCAAAAAGCCGCGCTCTGTCGAACTAACGAATATATTATACGCATCTTCGGCAGATCGATCGCGCGTGTATACCTATTATTATTATATAAGCGAGTCGCGGTCGGGGGTCAGCCTCTGCGTCTCTCGCGACGCGACGCCGCCGTCAAACGTGCCGCCGCCGCCGCGCTCGCAGAATCCGCGTGCACTTTTAATTGGCAGTAAAGTTTGGCGCGTGCTCGGCAAAAACGCCAAATACTCGCCGCTTGGATCTAGCGTTCCTCGTGCCATGCTGCCGTTCTCGTGCGCGACGCGCATTCTTTTACCCTCTCATAACCGTTCGCGCTGCGAGTTCGGTTCCTGTGTACCACGCGCATCTATCCCCAACGCATAACAGACAAATAACAAATAGAAGGAGACCCAATCGACGACCTATAGATCAGAGACAAGTCTACTCTCTCCCGCCCTTGTTTTTTTATTTATTTTTTTTAATGTACTTTGGCTTGTCTGTCGCCCACTTCATTGCGCCGCTCGCTCGCTCGCTGGCCTATTTTTATTTCTTTGCTTAATTTTTTATCGGTATTCCGGAAAGCGTGCGCTAAGTCTGCCAGTGCGCTCTTTATTTTTTTTTCTTTTCATGCGCAGTTATTATCGAAAAAGCAATTGAGCGCGCGCGCTTATAGCTGGGTATTTAAATTTTTTAATTTTGCGCGCGAGTACGTGCACGCTGTCGCTATATACATTTGTCATTCAATGTGATTCAGCAGTCGTCAACGTAATGGCCGCTGGGATATTCTGTTAGATATTTTATATTATACAAAATGAACTCCGAAAGTACTTGAACGCCATAGTAATTACGTGTATTGATCGAGTCGCATTAAAATCAATTATGGTATAGCAATTGCCCCGTGCGAATTTTTCTTTTTATATGCCAGCAGTTTGAGCATGAGATGTGTACATTGCAAAAAGAAATGTGAAAAGAGAAAGGGTGCGTGTACCGCGGGTGTATAGAGGCAGAATTGAGTTGGTGGATAAAGGCAATTAAGAAGCGAAGAACAAGATGATGGTGGCGGCGGCGGGCGGCGCACAGGAGCTGCCGGTCATTCACGACCCAACTGATAATTATCGTTGTAAGAGCGCGGCGCATGTCCATCAGGTGACGAAACATCAATGCCGGGCTTTTCTCTTTGTCTCTACACATCAGAGTGTCTTTCATTAGAGCGAGGTCTGCGCTGCCATGTGTGTGTGTGTGTGTGTGTGTGTGTGTGTGTGTGTGTGTGTGTGTGTGTGTGTGTGCGTGCGTGTGTGTGTGTCTGTGTGTGCGCGCGGCTATATGTATACGTATATTGAAAAAAATCACTTTGCCGAAGCGCGCGCCCAGCTCCGAAGCGGCGGCGGCGGTGGCGCGGCTGCGGCTATCCTCGCTTGAGAGCTACTCAATTCACGTGCCGCTCCGCTCTCTCTCTCTCTCTCTCTCTCTCTCTCTCTCTCTCGCTCTATCGTGCGACCGGAAATTACAGAGAGAAAGAGCGAGAGAGGGAGAGTCGACTTTTAAAAATGAGAGCTACTTAATGAGAGCCGCTCAGCAGCAGAGAGATGAAAGATTTTTCGGACTGATGGCTTTTCGAGAATCTCCTCTCTCGAACTCTCGATCGAGAGACCCCATTCACGTAGCAGCGCGTACGCGCACTTTAATTACCATCCCGAATCTAATCATCCACACCCAGATGCGCCTTCAACGGCAATGCCGCCGCCGGAGCTTTTCCGCCGCCGCGGCCATATAATACCTTCATCTGTTTGTCTGATGTTCAATCGTTCGACTATACCACCGGAACACCTTCAAATCAACTAGCGCTCACTTTCAAGGACTGCACTGATTTAGTCATTGACGCTCCGCCCGATCGATGTACCTTATACACGTAAGCTTTTAAAATGCCCTTCAAATAGCAGCATCAACTTGCGCAGTTACCTCGCGCTACCGCCTCGGCCAAGTACACGCACACACGCACGCCAATGCGATCGAGGTCAAAAATGTTGAATATAAGCCTGGCAAATTTTACATCTTGCTTCTGTGTATTCTGTGCGCGCGGTAAACGCCAACGAGCCACGCGATCGTCAAACAAGAACGCTTTAAAATGCCTTGGCGCTTCAAAAAAAAAAAAAAAAAAAAAACAATCAAAGAGGTCCGTTCAAAATAATAAGTTTCAGATAGGTCCGTTAATGATGCTTAGAAATCATTTCCGTCTCTAAATACTTCTTGCGCAACTCCTCCGCTTCTTATTGGAGCTAGCTCCCTGCCCCGCGACGTGTTGCTGCCGCCGTAGGCGGCAGCTTCATAGCGGGTTTGACTATGGGAGTAAAATTGAAAAATCGAACAGTCGTCACGGCCGAATGTCACGGAAGTACCTGAAAATAGCTCTTCTTTCGTGCGCACTTGGCTCGGTTCGGCTATACTCGACTTGGGACTCCCTCCGGCGCCCCCCCTCTACTCTCTCACGCTCTCTCTCTCTCTCTCTCTCTCTCTCTCGGTCTAACCAACCAAGATTTCATACACTTTGTACTTTTGCCATATACAGAAGCCGGTGCAAAATTATTGAAGAAAAATTATTATGAATTTCAAATGCTCATTGCGGGAGATTTTAATGTTAACTTTGCGGATGAAAAATCATTGCCATTGATAGATTTTTTTAGAAACA
>JAWWMK010013083.1:4845-22730 GCA_035047105.1 Galeopsomyia nigrocyanea
CGCCCCCCCCCCCCCCCCCCCCCCCCCCCCCCCCGCCCCCCCCCCCCCCCCCCCCCCCCCCCGGTCGGTGTGTCGTCTGACTAAACGTACTGTGATTCCACTTGGCTTGTAGTCCGGGAGCTGGGTGGGTTCCCGTGTGCAATAATATGTCCAAGGGAATAGAAGGGTGATTCTGATGTATTTTTGAGCTGCTGAATCCGAATATGCATGTCCTTTTTTCGAAAAAATGGTACGTTTTGTTTAAATCGCAATTGTTTTAACAAATTGGAAAAAAAAATGTTATTTCGACCTAGATTAATTTTTTCTAATTAATCTGGCAGTAGCTACTTCTGGCCTATTTTAAGAAGAAAAGGTCTCTTCTCATTTTTTCATAAAAGGATTTTTTCATAAAATGCGAATTTCAAAAGTTATGAATTTTTAAAGGTCGAAAATTTGACGATTTTTACTAACTTTGGATGTTAATAACTTTTTATTTATTGCATATTTTTTGAAAATTGAAGAACGTACTTGTTTCTCAAGAATCGCCCTACAAATTGATGTGCAAAGTTCAGTCAGTATCCGATAAGTTTGAGTCCGCGCCATTGAAAGTTAGCGCTTATGTTCCAACGTTTGGAGGGATCCGCGCGAACGCCCGCGCGAGCGGATCTTTGAACTTTGAAGCACATCAATTTGTAGGGCAATTCTTGAAGAATAAGTACGTTCTTCAATTTTCAAAAAATATGCAATAAATAAAAAGTTATTAACAATCAAAGTTAGTAAAAATCGTCAAATTTTAGACATTTAAAAATTCATAACTTTTGAAATTCGCATTTTATGAAACAATGACAAGAGACCTTTTCTTTTTAAAATAGGCCAAATTAACTAGAAAAAATTAATCCAGGTCGAAATAACATTTTTTTCCAATTTGTTTAAACAATTGCGATTTAAACAAAACGTACCATTCTTTCGAAAAAAGCACATGCATATTTGGATTCCGCAACTCAAAATACATCAGAATCACCCTTCTATTCCCTTGGACATATTATTGCACACGGGAACCCACCCAGCTCCCGGACTATTGACGAAGTTATCGAGTTTGAGTCTAATTACACGGAAAACTTCGTGCTATAATTCCTCGAGTTTATTCCATCTATCCAACAACAGAAACACCGAAGAAAGTGAGATAAAAAAAACGAGAACTTGATATCAGTTTCCTCAAGAAGTTTTCCCCGTCGTTATGCACCTAAACGTCAAGCGCAAGAGAAGCTTCTCATCCCTCAGTCTCGACGTTTTCGAGTGTAAAGCCCACACACAAACACACAAGAGGCGTACGCTGCGAGCGAGATATTTAGCGCAGCAGTACTTGCGTAAGTACATAGCCTGGTTTTTTTTTCCATATGTGTCGGGCAGAGAGGAAACGCAACGCGCTATATACACGTCTTCGTACCATTTGACCCGAATTCTATACAGTGGCATGCGCGCGCGCGAAGGCAGATATACAAACTTACCCTCGCGTCGTCGTCGGCGTCGTCATCGTGCGGTTGGGGAAGAGGAAGAGATAGAAGAGGCACAGCGACGGAAGGATACACTGTATGTGTGTATGAGCTCTCGTATATTTTCAGGATGCAGACGTTTTTGAGCCGCAGTTGCACGCCGCGTTTACCCATTGATTTTTTTCCCTCTTTTTTTTTTATTTTGCTCCATTTCTTTTTCTACTCCCAGTGTGGTGGCGGCTGCTGCTGCTGCTGTGTTGCCGTGTATGTGTATGCGACTGCTGTGTGTTTTTTTTTCTCTTTCTCTCTCACTCTTTTTGAAGTGCTTTCACACATCAACCGCCAGTTTTCCGCTATGCGCGCTTCCCTTTCGTGCTCATTTGATGCGCGTTGATTTTTCTCTCTACGCGCTATAGGCGTTTTTCCGCTCTCTCTCTCTCTCTCTCTCTCCCTCTCTCTTTCTCTCTCTGATTGATGCGCGATATCGCGAACGTGCACTTTTATTTTTCCACGCTGTTTGAAATGTTTTCGCGATTTTTTGCCTGCTTTGAGTTTTATCGCTGTTCGTTCGTAGCTGTTGCTTAAGGGAGCAAACTATTTCTCATAGTTGAAAGTTTTGAATTTCGAAATAGTTTGAAATTGGCTTTCTATTTTCGGATAATTAATAGTTTGCAAACGCAAGAATGCAAATTATTTATCTATAAATAACAATATAATGCTGAAATACTAAATCGAAATTTATTTCGAATAGTTTTTCAAAAAAACATAAAACTAAGCATTATACGGCCCGTAAACGCTCACGCAAACGTAGAATACGTATAAAGAAAAGTGCCCGGGCAAGCAGCTTTTCGCCACAGTGGAATATCGCATTGTGCGTTTTCCTCGTTTGGCACGAAACGCACGGCTGGCGATATTCCCGCTGAAGTACATCCGATGCGGTTTGTTGGCTGCGAACTTTTCCCAGCAGCACAATAAAGGAAATTAGCCTGTCTCGCGAGAGGGGGAGAACTTTTTTTCTTCCTACTTCTTATACTTCTTTTCTCCATGGATATCTCGCTTCTACTCTTGCTCACCTCGCGCGGATAGCTAGTTGCGGGATAATAGTTTCATTTCTGACGAAGATTGCGATCTTCCTATATTCGACTGGATTATATTCTTCATGAGTAGTTTCATGAGTATCTTTTTAGTTACGAGATATTTTTGGTAACTGGATAGTGCTTGTGTGAGTTTCATTCTTACGCTCATAAATTGCGTTTGGTGAGAGAGTTGTAAAATTTTATTGTTCGACTCGGTTTCATAGCTGAACAACGAGTTTATGATTTGATGAGTGCAACCACGAGTCTTTTATGCTCTTTTAATATTGCCGCTCTCTCGAGTCACTATCTGCCTCAGTTCCAGTTTCTAATGAATTTTAATGCTTTGGCTTAAATCTGTCTTTGCGATCCGAAATTGTGAGTTGGCAAAATCATCTGTTGCTCTTCTCGCGCATCGCGCTACTCACTCTGTCAGCTTTATCTTAATTAATCTTCAATATCCAAAGATAGAAAATAAATCTATCAAAGCACTTCCATATCCTTTATTATAACCGACTTCAATAAAGTTCTCATGCACAATGTCGCTTCAATTTTTCGGATAAGCAACTTTCGCAAAGTATAATTGAGTTGGAAAATACGAGGGCATATTTCTAAAATACAGTCTCCAGCTAATCCAGCTAAGCGAAGACTATACAAACAAAAAAAATTTTCTAATTCTGAACATTGGATTATGTTGTGACCGCGTATAAAAAGCACCATTACCTTCGTATATAACACCCATTTGCGACATTATTTTGGATATAATATAAGGCTAAGAGGTTATTTAAAATTATATGCTTATATCACTGAAGGCAAGAGAGAGAGAGAGAGAGAGAGAGAGAGAGAGAGAGAGAGAGGCACAGCGAAGTGCAGCAGAAAAGAATGCTGATACTGAGCCCGCGGCTGTTTTCTCTTTTCGACGATAGTTTTCATAAAAAGTAAAGTTTATTTACGAGCGCATCTCACGCGCTAAGTGTAATTTAAATGGAGGTATATGTATGCATCCGACTAGCCTATTTACTCTCACAGCGTGTAAATGACATTTTCAATTTTGAGTTATAATACCGTATTCAACATCGGTAATTTCATTAAAAAACACGCTGCTGTACAATCATTTAACGCTCGGAATTCCAATTTTCATTAAGTATTCCGTATAACGTTGTTAGGGACAATAATGTAGCTTTCACACGCACTCAAATAACACATACACACATACACACATACACACGCGTGAATTATATTTTCATGCAAGAGGGCGCTGATATTATCAGCAGAAATAGGCAAGCTCGCGAATAAATCAACGCTCGCAACTTTTGCATGCAGCATATGTGTGTATGTGTGCAGGAAAATTCGCTTCGATAAACATCCCCGGCACGCGCGCTGTAGCACTCGAGATTTACGAGGCCAAAATTGATATAAACCAATTATAGGTAAATCAACGAAACGCGCCCGGATAAAAATATGCAAAAATAAAAAGTTATTCACCAGCTGCGAAGCGATTATATTATAACGCTCGGGTGGCGAGGAGATGAAAGCCATCTTTTCTACTTTTCTTCTCACGACGACGAGTCTCCAAGGACTGGATTGTATTGCTTATCACCTGCACTATCATTTACATAATACCGGCGTTACTAAGTTAATCAGCGAAGACGATGCGGAGTTGGATTGTTCTCGTTTTAATCTGCTCGATCTTGGCTGCTCTCTCTCGCGCGCGTACACAAAGACTCTTGAGTAATCGAGGCACGTAGTTTGCTCGGCCACGTTCTACTCGATCCTTATATCTACTCGCTCGCTATGGCGACCCTCTCGATCTCGCTACTCGAGAGGAATTTTCTTCTCTCGCTAACGATCTTTAATCCACTAGCGCTGGTTATCGATAGTTTGCCAACTATGAGAACTTGATTTAATGGCGTTGATGGCATACTTTGATTTGGAAAACGCGCGCTATGTAGCGCTGCTGTGGCCGTGAATCTAAATATCAATGCTGCTATTCGAAGGTCGAAAAACTATTAGAGTATATTACTTCTCTCATTTATTTATTTATCACGTATAATCAATGTACGAGTAAACGGATAGTCCATTCCCGCTTCATTTTACTTATACTCGGCAGGAACGAAACAATCAACCGTAGTGCAATCTTTCATCGGAAATCTCAGGAGAGAATATTTAGCTGCTGTATATGAGGCGATGCATCATACAGAAGCCTACGAGGTAGTTCATCACACAAAAGACGCAGCTCGCATTAATAAACAATCCGTCTTTTCAGACCTCCCTACCGCATCCTCGAAACTCATTACCTCTGATTACTTTCGCCTTCGATCCCTTGCAAATAATGATTTTACTCGCACAATTTTTGAACGAAAGTCCTTGCTAAGGTGATGAAATATCAGCAACGCCTGATCTAATCAACGGCGTTACTACTGAAAAATATATACAAGTCATACTCACTGTCCGATTATCAAAGCATGACATCGAGAGAAGTTTATGTAAGCCAGTGTAAGAAACCAACAATTCCATTAACAGAGTCGAGGGGAGCGACAGTGGGGGTAGTAAGTGACAATGGTTAATTAAAACAGTAAAGCATGAAAATGCATTTCTCCTTCGGCCTGTTAATTACTTCATCGCACGCGGATACGCCGGAGCTGTTCATTAAGCGGCTTTGTTAATGAGAAAGTATACCCAACGGGACATAGCCTTGTTTTCTCTCTTCCTCCCTACGTTGGTTGCCAGTGACTTCCGGTCATGGACAAAAACAAAACAAAAATGGACGGGAAAGGAAAGAAAGAAGCTTTAGGAAACAAGAAAAATATTCGCTGCTGTTGTTGGCGCGTAGGCGACGAAATCGTGATTTATGGATGCTCCAACGAAATAGCGCCACCATATCCGTGGGCGTTGCTGATACATATTTTTTTCTTCTTCTTTGCCGCAACGAGAAGACTCATCGATTAGACGAGACGTGCAGACACCTGTCGATACGCATCTCTTTCTCTCTCTCTCTCTTTATTTATTCTCGACACTTCTAATCGTTGATAGTCTTATGCCAGTCTATGAAATATGCATGGCTATCAACAGGTTGTACGAAATAAAAAAAAAACTTCCGGATTTTTCGTTATTTACGGGACGCATGAGTGTATTGATTTTTTTTTTGTCCTCGGTTGAAATATATCTGCTTCGGTGAAATGAGTGTCAGCTGACGCTATAATGTCACGCCGCGATGCGCCAGTACGTTTTCCTTTTTATCTCGTCGCGGCGGGTGTATCATGCGGATGATTTAGCTGGCGTTATGGTTTTTTCAGGGGAGAAAGGAAAAGCTGAAATTTACGACCGATCAGTTTTGCGTGACTGTGAAAAGGGAAAAGAAATTGTACGACTGAAAAGGTTTTTAAGCTAATAATTCTTGCGAAGCTATGTTAGTATTTATTTGGAAATTAGGTGATATTATGGTTATTAATTAATGTCAGTCTGCTATGTATCCAAAAATCTACGTAGTTAATGCAATTATTATCATTCTACAAGTAATTAATCTTTTTCTACATTAATTTTTTACATAATCAGATCACTGAATTGACTTGAATAATAATTAAGTACAGATCAAGCAGCTCGTAATATTCCATACCAAATCAAATATGAAATTTGAATTACCTTCTGACTTCGCTCCTGTAATCCTTTAATTCATAGTATATTTAGAATTCTGTTTTCAGGTGAGCGAATCAAACTACTTTCCTACAGTTTCATTTGCCGACACGTAAGTTTGAAAATCATTTATTTCGATAAACGTCATCTTGATTCGCGCGCAGTGTGCCGCCATTCTGGCAGCCAAGCGTAATTTATTTCTACTTCGCCTTCAACTTTATATGTATCACCGCAAATCCCAATAGTATTTTAGCAGCCTGAACTCCGCGCGGTCCCGATGTAACGTTTATATATTCCCTTGCGAAGTAGGTCGCAAATAAATTTAATTTACATGTGTGGTAGGGAAAATACAGCAAGCAGCGAGCATATAGCAAATCCCGCGAGGAGTCGGTAGAAAAAAAAAATTTATAACACTGTAATATTGAAATATATATGTACACGCGTGCGACTCGGAGTGATATTTCACATATATACGGCAAGCGTTGGCGAAAAAAAAAACAAACTATACGCGTGATTGCAATTCAACGGTAGTGGATGTGGTCGTATAAAATGGAGCAAACGACGTACAGATATGTACCTGTATATAAAACTCGGATAATACTGGATGCAAAGAGCATAAACTTTAAACCTATTACGAGTATTGATACATAATATTCCACTCAGGAAACGTAATCTCGTAAACGGAGATAAAAGCATGAGCTTTGTAGTGCATCTAATTATCCATCGATAAGAATACGACCGTACGTATGCGTATTTTTATGCATATACTTTACGATCGTATGTGAAAGATACTTTTTCGCTCCAATGGGTTTTGTGTATCTATTTATACCTATATATAGGAAGATAACGCTTGTCGCGTGACACTCTAGCATCGACGACATCCAATCGATCGATATTATACAGCTCTCTTCTATACTCTCGATGTCTGTGTCGTGCGGCTGATTGTTATTTTATTTGAATACATTTGTGCGCTCGAGCTGTATTTGCCTAAATAAAAACGTTAAGTTAGCCTAGTTCGATTTTTGGTTTATCGTTTTAGGAGGGAGGGGAGTTCGAGCGAGAGTGTATTGACCTTACCGAAATTTCTTTTACGCTTCTGTTTTCGTATTTTCATCGTCATTCAGAATCACTTGTTTATTGTGTACCAATGTAAATTCGTAATTTGTTTTGTTATTTTTGCGCTCGAATATTTATTTTTACAGAAAAAATTATTTTGTTTGAAGTTTTGTCTGAGATTATAACAACGACTCTATTAATAAAAAAAAACTTGTGCCGGACGAAGTTTGGACGAAGAAAAAGGCTTTTTACACTTCCGAACTGTGTCTTAACGCGTATCGAAAGGCTCCGGACAAATCAGTGGCCAACTGCCGTCGCGGATAAGCCTTTCTGCGTTAACGATGACGAAGAGCTTTCTTTTATCGAGCGCACTAAGTGCCGCGCTTAAGCTACAGTCAATCTCGGCTAGCTCGCTCGCTTAAGCACGTGGCTTATTTACACTCTTGTGTTTCCGTGTTTGATTTATTCAGTGTGATACACGCTGCTATCGTGTTGTTTTCTCTTTCCTTGTTGGATATTTCATAAAGTTTTAAAGGCTGGACCCGACGAATGATATAAAAACCGTTAGCGCGTGTAATAAAAAAATACTATTTATTTATCATTTACACGTACAAAGTTGACGCGAGAAAAGGAAAAAAGAAATTATTCATGAACCTACAGTCGTGGTGGTGCTATAAGCAACTCGAGATTTTCCAGCTGCTTTATTCGCAGGCGTGTGTAATCGAGTAATTTTTTTTTCCTTTCCTTATTTCAAGTTGACGCACTTACTTACTCTCTTAGCTCGGTTATTTCGATCATAATTACTCGTACAAGAAGTCCCTATATTTTCTCTTCTCAATCTAATTAAAACTCGCGCCAAAAAGAAAACTGGCTCGCGTTACTCCGCGACCCGCGTTAATTTTTCTTTTTTCTTTTTGCAAATTGCTTTTGATGAAAGCTGATTTTCCAACGCTTACGCCCGAGAAATCTGACTAGTGTGCGGCAGTGGCAAACGAATTTTCGTGGTTATATATACACGCACTTTTGACGCGTTTCGAATGGGAGATTTGTGTAATCTGCCACTAGAGCAACGCGCGTATTGTAATTGGAAATATTCAATAGTCGTTCAGTGTCGAAATACGTTTTCAACGGATGCTCGTTGAGATATATTACCGTGTAACATTTTCGTATTCGAGTAATTATTCTCCGTTAATTAATGCCGACAAATGAATTGCTACTACCAAAATCAATAGATTGATTAATTCACTGCACTTCTGTTCTATCATATTCTAGAAATTATCAGGTCATTATAATAATATATGTTCTCCATTATGGAACTAATAACGATCTAAACTACTTTAATGTGTTTCGCAAATTATCCATTTTATCAACGTCGCACGAATAATTCACTCATTCAAGCGGCTTAGAATAGCAAAAAAAAGAAAAAGAAAAATCTGCAAAATTGAACGACAGCCCGTGAAAAATCACCGGCTCGCGCGTACTGTAGAGAAAAGAAGAACGAAACGTTGGAAGGGACTGACTTTATTTCCCGGGCTCAATTCAAAGGCACTCGAGGATCGTCGTGTTTCACAGTGGATCAAGGGGAAAATTCAGCGTGAAAGTGCCCTGAGGAAATGCGCGCGCGCCGACGCGAAACGCGTAAACGGGAATGAAATCACTCGATATCTTTCACTCTATTTTTTTTTCTCTCTCTCGCTCTCTATCTACGACATTCCAGTGTATAATATTAGAAGAAGAAGAAGAAAAAAAAAGAATCGCTCCATATCGATTCACCGGATTATTTCCGGAATCTCGCTTTAAGTTCTCCAGGCGTAAGTATGAGTAAGTAGGTTACACAACTCTGAATGTAAATATGTACATCGAGCTTTGCTCGAGCGCAAAAGCGTAATCTTTATGCGTTTTGCATAAATTTAAGCAGAAAGCTGAAACTACATCGTCTATGAAATTTACTCAGCGTCGCGAAATATGTATCGTGTCACACGAGCTTTCTCATTTCTATCTGTGTCTCGGGACTTTCTGCTCCGAGAGTGAGTTTCGCTTATAACCCTCTTCTTCTTCTTTTCTTTTTTGCACTAAATTCTTCATAATCTCGGGCGGATATATAAGGAACCAAGTCGAACGCGCATATTCTGCAGTGCGGTATAGTGGTGGGTAGAATTTTTCAGGCGCTATATATGAGATAGCTACTTTGCATGAAGTTTTATGCGAGCGACGTTCGAGGAAATTTTTAATTTACCGCGAGATGTAAGCCAGAGAAGAGAAAGATAGCAAGCTGTGCGCGCTTATGAGATTTATAGATCGTGATACAATTTTTTACATATATTTTTCTCATTGGCCTCGAAACGAACAAAAATAAAGCGTTTCGATTGATTATTTGATGATACGTCGGCATCAAGCATTCTCACATCGATTCTGAATATTTTCCCACTTATAAACACCAGCCTATATGAAATTTTCATATCGCGCGCAGTTATATACATATATATACGCACACATGCGCGCTCGTATTGCGTGTGTCTGACTATTTCCGAGCATTTCTACTGTTATTTCACGCAGTGTGCTGGAGAGACGGGTAATAATTCAGCGAGACACGCAAAGCTAAAATTGAAGAGGATTTTTTCCCCGAGCCCTTTCTGCCTGATATACGTGCATAGTATATACGTAAAAGGCTTTTTTCAAAATTGACTTTCGACATGACGGATCTGAAAAGCCGCACTGCGTGTATATATATACACACCTCCTCCGGGTATTATTTCCAGAGTAACGCTGACGTTATACCGTTTTTTTGTGGAGCCTGTTATGTTTCTCCTTTTTTTTTTACTGCGGCCTCATTCTGCTATTACCTTCTGATACGCTGAAGCTATCGAGTACTCGTAAAGTACGAGCTGAAAGCCAATAGAAAAGTCGCTACGATGCTATTTTAAATACTATATCCCTCTACGACGATTCTTGATATATTTTTTCGCGAGTCAGCAATAGTTCTTTTTTGCACGAGCGTACGTGGATAAGTGCATTTCTGGAAATATATATACGTGGGATAAAATTGGCTGTCAAATACAAAGATTGAGTTTTCGTAGTTATATTTAAAAAAAAACTGCTTGAATCCAAATATTATTAAGCCCCTATACCTACAGCTCGTTTTAATTCGAGAAAATTGGTTTTATTTGCGTATGGAAATATTGATCACGTTTTAATTATTTTCGCTTATGCTTGAAATAATGCTCGGATCTCTCGATGAATAATTGATTAATATTAAAACTTTATTCCACAAGTACCCGGTAATGACGGCTCAATTCATTAATTATTATTTTGACAATGAATCACCGGGTATCAATCCACATGTAATATTTCATTAACAATCCAAAGTGTATTTAAACGAACGGATTAAAATAAAAATTCCATTCATTGTAAAAATAACCATGTAACATATATACACGCCGTGTTCAACGAAATTCGATGGTTTTCCTAAAACTGAATAAACCTCGGTTGGTAACCCAAACAACGACGAAAACACAATTCCCGCATAGATGAATAAATACGAATAGCATTCGCGTGGTCGGAAGTGTAACTATGTAAAAAAGAAGCACCGCCGAGCGAAATCCAAATATCAACAAAAGAGGGATGCACGGGGAAAAGGAAAGTGCATAAGTCGAAACAACGAGAATCGAAAGAGCACCCGCTAAACGAAATAAAAAGAAGAGACAGAGAGAGAGAGAGAGAGAAAAAGAGAGAGAGAGACAACGAGTTTGTAGGTCAGCGTTTTATCAAAGAATTGCATTTAATCAAACACGTGGCGATGCGTGTATCGCGCGTCGAGCGTCAAAGATGGTTATGCAAATTGCCGGTATTACCATTCTCAGGGATCGTTCGCTCAATGTTTCCCCGTCTTGACTTGTAATCTCTGTTTCTTTTTTGCTCTCTCTCTCTCTCTCTCTCTCTCTCTCTCTCTCTCTCTCTCTCTCATAAACGAATTATTTATTCGACGTCCGCTTGTTTCTTTGCGCTGACTTTTCTTTTTTTTTTCTTCTCTCTCTCTCTCTCTCTCTCTCTCTCTCTCCCTCCCTCGCGTCTTTTTTTTAAGCAAGTTTGCATGCAAAGGAGACGAGACTTTAATTTATGTCAAATGACGTTTGTTGAATACGCGTGTGTGTGTGTGTGTGTGTGTGTGTGTGTGTGTATGTGTGTGTGTGTGTGAGTTGGATTTAGCGAGGGTCACACGCACTAGTTGTAAATCAAGGGGTGTTATCCTAGCGACGCATCTTTTTTTTACGACATGTAAATTTGTGCGACGACGTGTGTGTATTATATATATGCGAGCGCTATGATGCGGCATAACTTACGAAAAAAAAATTATGGAAGCCGCTTGAGTTGTTGTTAACGATCACGTCTATTTCGTTTCTTGTTTTATTGGTAAAACATTGTGCAGCTGTCACAACGTGCTGCTTCGTAATAAGTGTTCCGGTATATTCCGATATGTTCCGATTTGACGAGTCCTCACGGGTACCGACTGGATTTGCTAGTGCATTTAGTAGGTTACTGATTGTATATATATGCATACGTTTGATATACTAATCGAATTTTATTTCTCTGATGATGGTTACTCCATTTTCGTGATAGAATGAATTTTAATTTTCTTTTTGAAGGATAGATTCGGAAATTCGTTTCATGAAGTTTGAAAAATTCTTTCATTTTATTTTATGAGATATATAGTACGAGATATTATACGTAGGTATTTTGGAAACGTGAGGAGGAAAATAAAAATATTTTATGTTTCCGTTATTTTTTTTATTGCTTCAAAATTTACGTTTCTATTTTGAAATTGAATTCTCGAACATGTTCCGTGGATCTAATTCGATTGAGTATTAATTTTCGCAACTTCCTCAATAAAATCTCTGCAAAAATCGATGCTCATAGCCACATTAAATTTGAGTTGCATGACAAGCTTCGGATGAAAGTTGACCGAATGTTGATTTGAACATGTAGCTCGATTGATTCCCAAAAGAACTTTATTTTCGTCCAATAATGGTCCACCGCTGTCTCCCTAAAAATCGATAATGTTATCTGTTAAAAAAATTCAATTTTTGTCAATCGAAATCCTGTAATATTATTTACACAAGATAGCAGAGTATAAGGCTGCGCTGAAGAACAAATGCCATTTTTGTAGAAAGTTATAGCTAATTTTGTGAGCCAGGTGAATTTTCTTTCGCAAGTCTCATGCGGCCAAATCGTCACTCTTGCTTTGAGTAACACGCCCGACATTGTATTTTCCTTACCCCAGCCAGCGATAGTTCTATTTGTTCCTTCCAGTTGTAAAATATTCAAGTTCGTCAGTTTCACAATTACTTAACATCGGAGTATATAAGATAGGCACGACCGGCCTTGCTAACTAATAAAATAAAAAACTGTAATAATATATATATATAAACTCGATGCAGTGCAGGATTAAATTCTTTACCTTCACAATCGCTACATCATTTTTCTCGTATTGCAAGGCTTTTCTACGTTTAAGAGCCCAATCAACGTATGTTATCCACGATTCCACGTCATACGCGGATTCGCTATTAGCTCTTCTCAAATCTATTTCACCGATGATTACGTTGACTTCACTTGTTGTCACGTGTTCAAGACAATGCGCAGCCGTTATAACGCTATTCTTCGATATGAGTGATCCAGTGCAAAAGTGTCCCTTTGCCTTATCATTTTTATTGTTAAGTGATGCGATAAATGGAAATTCGACAGGTCCCGCTCGCATAATGTTGTAACCTATCAGTGGCTCGGCATTTGTGACAGCTAATGAGAAATCTGCGAAAAAAAAATTAAATTATACCGTGAAAAATTTCTAATCGAATTTAATCTAACAATTTGTTGCTCACAAAATAAGAAAACCCACTGTATTAGAGGATTCATCGCGACAGTAATCCAAACTTGTAATAATTTAATTTCGAAGTTTTAGTTCTATTGCAAAAGAATTAGGAATGTGCGAAGGCCCAGCGTCGGGTTAAGATTCTTAGGGGCCCGGGGCTAAATCTCGAAGGGGCCCACTAGTGGGCAGAGAAAAACTCAATTTTCACAAAAAGAAGAGAACAAGTCAAAATATTACAATGATAGAGTATCAATTTTTGTAAATAAATCCTGTTATTGGAGACACTACAGTTTGAAAAACTTTTTCCTCCCTTTTTCTGCAGCAAATTCCGCAATTATACTTCAAAGTCAAGTGATCTCAGACGCGCAGACACTTCGTCATTTGACACCATGTACTTTTTACTTAGTTTCCGCCAAAAATGCTGCAGTTTCCATTAATTTTATTTGATTATATACTCCGATGTTAAGAAATTGTGAATTTATTGAAGTCTAAACGTACAACGTATGCTACTTCGCATGACTGTAATGACTCAGCCAGCAACTATTCCGGTGCTCTCGCTAGACAAGTTACTCGTCTGCCTGCCTACTCAGTGCGAAGTATGGAGTGTGGAAGGGAGGAGGGACACGTTGGCCGCTCCGGCAGCTCGCACGAAGGTGCAAGTAACGACACTAGCTCCGCTAGGGGCGCTCGTGCACGTAATTCTAAGTAGAGTCCCGGCTAGGAGCGCAACCCGCGTCCCGCACACAGAAAAGGCTTATTTATTGCTAATAATGTTTATTAATATTTAAGAAATTGCTTTATCGAATACGAGCAAGTGAATTATTTATTATCTATTAACAATTTTTTGTTTATTTCCGATTCTTCTAAGATCCAGATTAAAAAAAAGGAAATTATAACAAATATTTACGCAACATCTGTCATTATCAGTTGACGCGGGTGACTCTGCTATATTGCCTGGACTACATGATTCATCATTCAAACTGTACATAATTGAAATTCTCTACATGGCGAAATTGACTGCGGAGAAAATCGAGGTGAACAGAGACTGCGACTGCCCACGTCTAAATTTAAAACACGAATCGTAAAAATTATAATTTGAAAACAATTTTATTGCTGGAAATATTCTCCACTTTAGTTTTTTGAAAAACCGCAAAACTTTCCACGAAAATCAATATTCGTCAATACCTTAAAATATTTTTTACGACTTATTTTTGAAATTTTGACGCGCGAAATGTTCATCTTAATGCAGCAAAGCCATTTTAATCGTATAAAATAGTTTCAAAATACTAGTGAAGAAAATTTTCAGTAATAACATTGTTTTTTGGATTATAATTTTTACGATTTACGTTTTCAATTTGGACGTGAGCAGTATTTGTACACGACCATTTTCTTTGCGGTCAATTTGGCAATTTAGAGAATTTGAATCGTGTAGAGTTTGAATATGATGAATCAGGATGGTACCGGCAGAAAATTCTTTTTTGCCCGCCAGTCGGAAAAAACGGCATGTTGCGTCCTTTTTTGCGGACGTAAAATCGCCAAAATCGTGCATGTGTGACAAAAAAAAATTTTTTTTACCAAAAAAATATTTTTATTACACAGCTTTATTTATTTTCTGATTTTTTAGGCAATATAGAAATAAAAATTGAGATGTTATAAAATCTCATCGAAGAAAAATTTGAGAAACTAATATTTATAACTTGTGATTCAAATTTTAACTATTTATGAATTCTTTGAATACTCAAATTAAGTAATTTCTTACTCATTTTGAGTAACACATATTACTCATTTTGAGTAATAATTTATACTTCTTTTCCAAATGACTAAAAAATTACTCAAAATGAGAAACTTCATATTCAAAATTAAGTAAATTTCCGAATTTTATGTGCTCAAAAAAAGAATTGGGCAAAAAAATTAATGCCCCGAAAAAAAGTAAAATGTTTTACTGTGTATTATTTTTTTTTGGCCCGAAAGATAGTGCTGTGGTGAAATATATTGATAGTATGTTCAGAGTGAGGTCCGTAATAATTCAGTTTTTTTTTGTTGAGTTGTGAATTGTAATCCCGAAGCGCGAACGCTTTTTACTCTCGGTCTGATTTACGATGTTTGGAGAGTTGTTAAATTTTAACTCAAAATTTATATCGCCAACATAAAATCCCCGATACCGTCGAAATTATTTCAGAGGGCTTCCATATCATTTATCCTCGTGGCTTTTATTGCAATCCGTAAAATATTCATTGACCAAATTCTGTACGCCACATGAAAAAAAAGCTTATACATATAATTTTTTTATTTCCGATGTCTCTGTGGGAATACCCAGAGGAAAAACGCATAATTGGACATGCAAGTCACACGACGAAGCTTTCATTTAAATGAAAAAAAAATCCTTTTGTGGATAGACCAATCTTTTCATAAATACGATAAAGCTATCTCGGGATTTGCTTTTTTTTATTCACGGAAACCTTTTTTTTACACCCGCATGCATCATATACGCGGTCACGTATCCTATTCAGGCCCCGTCACTCCGTATACACATAACACAGCTGCATCCGAGCGTGAAAATCATCCGGCGAAGTAGTGGCGTTTCCTCCTATGCTCATTTTTCTCGTCCGTAGCCAAAAAATTCCAGCGACTTGTTGCCAAGAATCGTTCATATCTGCATTCGGCCGCAGCGAAAAAAAAGCTCGGAGCCAAGGAGTGTTCTAAAATACAAAAAAAAAATTAGCACACGCACGGATGTTCTAGTCCACTATAGCACAGATGCATCGGGTAAATTCCATCCCGTTACTTTTTCTCCGATATTCCCCGGGAATTCATATACATCATTCTCGCGCACGTGCGCAGTTCCCGATATTTTAACTTCGCTCCCCCTTTTTTTTTCGCGTGTACGTGTGTGTATGTCGCACTGTAGCCTCGCCACTGGTGCGCAACTCGACTTGTTTCTTTATTTCTTTTTTTTTTTGTGTCGTTCTGTTGCACGTCTCTTTCTCTCTCGGAATCGATTCTCGATATATGCGGGCGCGTATTAAGCAGAGCGTAGCTGACGTTTGACCTCACACACGCGATGCGAAGGGACTGAGCGAGAGTATAAAGCTCTCGTGAGCTTTTTTTTTTAACTCTCTCTCTCTCTCCCAAGCGATGCATACGAGAGATATGGACTCGGCGCTCGATGAGTTGGCGCAGTGTTGGGTGATGATTGGCTCTCGAGTGCTCGCACTGCGTGAGTTTTTTCATTATGCTTTTTGTCGTCGCGATCCACACATACACACATACACCCCATCGAGTATTGGAATATGTCACGTATTTTGTTTTTCACCCTCCCCGAATACCTGTTCGCGAATTGACTGTTGTACCGAAAGAGAGAGAGAGAGTAAATACGAAGAGCTTTCAGCACATCTATTTTACAGAGAATCAGCGTGCACAGTTTTTTTCTTTAAATTCTTTCGTGTGAAAAATTTAGGAATTCTTTGCGCAAACAAACAATTTGAAATGAAAATTGACGTTTTCGAATAACTGGAAAAAATCCTTTGTATTTTTCAGGCGACACGTCGAATGTCAAACGTTCTTTTTTTTTAAAGAGACAGAGACGTAAAATATTGACAATAAAGTCACACACGTACACACATACGGATTCCATAAAAGAAACGACTTTGTAGGCTACCCATAATTTCTACTGCAAAATATATGGTAAAATTCTTGAATGATGACACGCAGAAAGTTGAGCTCTTTCAAAAAAACCAATTCCGAAGCGTGTAATATCAAAAACAAAAAAATTGTAGCGAAAAAACGGAAAATTTGAAAAAAAGCAAAAACAAAGCTTCCTCTCCAAGGAAGCAAAAGAAAACCCAACTGAGTCAGTATTCCAGAAAAAAAAACCATGTTTCCCCTCTCAATATATCATAAGTATAGATAAAATAATAAAGATCATGTTTTCGTCGAGAAACTTTATCGATAACACTGCCGTTATATCAAGATGCTCGTAACACGCTATACTCACGCAAACGATCGTACACAGGAAAAGCCCAGCTTTTTCACCCTCTTAACCTAAAGAAAGACACAAAAAAAGACAAACGCGTCGCTCGATCAGTTTCGAAAACTTCTGGAGTGTAGCCCTGCGGCGCAGGCTTTCATCTGTGGGAAATCCCATTGGCTCTTTTTTTTTTGGATCTCTCGCACTTTTCGGGAGGGGGAGTAGAGGAAAATCCTGAGGGATAAAGGCTAAGGTTCAATCAAACAGAGAGAAAGTAGTTCAATCTCCTTCTCACTAGCTGAAAGGGAGAGGGAGCTACGACTTTATAAACTTTCGGGGAGCAGGAGAAAAGAGAGTTAGCCGGTCATTCGAGAGGATTCATTTCCATTTTCGCACTAGTGAAATTTCGCCACCGCAAGCCTTGGCACAGTTGGCGCGTTGCGCGAGAGAAATCCCTTGAAGTGCCCAGTTACTTTGACTATAATCAAGTGGGTTCTTAATCATTTGAGGCTTTTGTAGGAATGCTCTGGCAACTGCAAGCTTTATCCCCCCACCCGATGTTCGCAACGGCAAATTTCGAAACTGACTGTTTAGTTGGAATTTAGATTGGTTTCAGATCTGGATTTGGAATCAGTGCAAATTCCAGGGTATTATTCGATAGTTCGCGTTACCACGTGTGCACCAGGTTTCAAAGGAACGAGAGAGAGAGAGAGAGAGAGAGAGAGAGAGAGAGAGAGAGAGAGGGAGAGAGGGAGAGAGAGAGAGAGAGAGAGAGAGAGAGAGAGAGAGAGAGAGAGAGAGAGAGAGAGAGAGAGAGAGAG
>JAWWMK010013104.1:0-22719 GCA_035047105.1 Galeopsomyia nigrocyanea
TAACTTCATTGCCTCATTAGTTTCATCAATGATTACAAGAAAGTAGACGATCTGAGGAACACCTTCCATTTTTTTTTGCTTAAATCGATCGATATTATTACCGAAGTTGAACACCCTCCCCATAGAACCACGGTAAGAAAAATAAAATAGAATGATAATAATGGTGGTTCGTATGCCTATCACTTTTTGTTGAACTAAGTATTATAGAATATTAATATCTATCTACGATTCTACGATAGATTTACAGCGCGCGCAGCGCGCATTTAGACTACTAGTACAACAGATCAGATCAGCTGATGTGTGTCGAACGCGATCATTTGATACGCAACGAGTTCATTGATTAAACGTTAATTGTTGCAAATTATCGACTTTTTGCTTTTTAGAGGATATTGTTGTAAAGTCATGGCTCTGAATGCAGCTAAAGCAGCTCTGAAACAAAGCAAGACTGCTCTGTTTGTTTGTGATATGCAAGAAAGATTTGCTAAAGTCATCTATGAGTTTGATAAAATTACAACTAACTCCTCAAAACTAGTGAGTAGAATTACATTGTTTCAATTTGCTATTTAATTTTAAAATTAATAACCACACGTTGAAACATTTTTTAATAGATCCAAGCTTGCAAAATACTCAATGTTCCCATGATAGTTACTGAACAAAACCCATCAGCTTTGGGTAAAACTGTTCCTCAACTCGATATCCAAGGAGCAACTGGTCCTTTTGCAAAAACTCAATTTAGTATGTATACACCAGAGGTTTGTTTGGATTTGTAATTTAAAAAAATACACTACATCAGTGCTTCAAAAATTTTCAGAATTGATGAAATTGTATAGGTTAGCAAGGCACTATCTGCACTTTGCAGTAATGGACCACCAGAATCGATCATTCTCATTGGTATCGAGTGTCACGTTTGTGTGGAAAATACAGCCATTGATCTAAGGAAAAATGGCTTTGAAGTTCACACTATTGCTGACTGTTGTTCATCCAGAACTCAAGAGGACAGACTACTTGCTTTAGAGGTGAGTACCAGTTCAATACAATAGAACTTGATGGAGGAATTTTAATTGAAATGGGATAAATATTTTACAGAGAATGAAACAAATGGGATGTCACATTGCTACATCTGAAAATGTTATATTCAAACTCTTGGGAGATGCTAAACACAAGGACTTTAAACAAATACAAGGTTTAGTGAAAGCTCCGTCATTGAGCACTGGCTTAGCAATGTCCAAGATTTAAAAGCGTTATTGTTAGAGTTGACACCCTTGTTAAAAATGCACGATTTTTTTTAAATAAATATATTTTTTAGAGATAATTATTGATGCAGTTGTTTCTTTTTATAGAAAAGTATCAAAATAGGTTTATTTAAATAATGTTAAAACTATCATTAATAGAAACATATAGATTATCACATTTGCTTCAAAAGCTTAGTTGATACCGGTAGATCCAAAACCTCCAGCTCCTCTTTGGGTGTTGTCAAGCTCTTTAGCTTCTTCCAGCTCTGGGTAAGCAATTTTTTCACAGATAAACTGAGCAACTCGATCACCAGGCTTGACAATGAAATCATTATCGCTGTGGTTGAAAAGAACAACGCCTACTTCTCCTCTGGAAAATTACAATAAAAATCATCAATAATTATCCTTGAATAAACGTTTCATTTTACTTAAATTATTGAAAAACTGGTTAAAAAATAAATAGATAAATTACCTATAGTCAGCGTCAACAACACCTGCCCCAACATCAATGAAATTCTTCAAAGCCAAGCCCGATCTTGGTGCAACCCTGCCATATGTACCTTTGGGAACAGCAAATTGCAGGTCAGTCTTGATGAGCATTTTGCCACGTGCAGGAACAACATGATCGTAAGCACTAGACACAAAAATAATGGATTGTTAGCAATCAATCACACCTTTAAAAAACGTTGCATGAAGGCGTGAATTTACGGTAGTATTCTAATTTTGTAAATACTCGATTATAAATTCATGCAACATTAAAGTTTAATTGAAAAAATACAGAGCACTTGCAAGAAATGCATAATATTATAATGATAAGACTCTAATCTCAACAATAAAAAATAGAACAACACAAAGGAAATCACGCACCTCTTCAAGTCATAACCTGCTGAGAAAGCCGAACCTTTTTCAGGTGCAAAAGCTTTGTCGCTCATCTTGACGTACTTGAGCACGCATTTCTCCTCGCTTTTGACCATCTTGAAGAATAGTTTTCTCAACAGTTTGTCAACTGACAACGAAAAATAAACTTTGTATTTCGAGGAACAAATTGCGGGTTTGCTCTCGGCGGTTGTCGTTCGCTTTGCGTGGTGTTGCTGAAATGCGAGGGAAGCCGACTGTTTAGCGCGCGAAATGTACTGGAAGGGGAGTGGGAAAAGGCGCGCGGATGTTTTCGAAACGGAAGAGGAAATCAGGAAGAATCAAGAAAGGTGATAGAAAGAGTTTGAAATTTGGAGAATCTTAATCTATTTTTGTTAATTTATCGAAAATCAACCAGAGATACGTTAGCTATTATTTTAGGGGTTTCAAATTAAGATTTTTTTAAACGTTTGTAATGAGAAAAATTTAGGTTTTTGTTTACGCAGTACACAACATTCATTTATTAAAAAAATATTAGCATGCATTAAATAATCTTTAATTAAATTTATATAAGTATTCTATACAGTCATTTATTCACAGAATACAAGAGAGTATATAATTGTCAGTCGGGCTCAGGCTCATTGTAAGTTATTTTACAATTTGGCAACGCTTTAATCAGTTCTTCTTTAATTTTAGCATGATCTTCCACGTATGGAAAACCACCGAGTTTCAGACTTTTCAAATTTCTAAAACACAGTATAATATAATTAATTGCAATCTATTACATAGAAAATTTAATTTAATATTCCACCTAATATAGTTACAATTAAACTATTTAATACGTACGTTAGCTTTTTAAGATGTAAAAGAGCTTCATCAGTGATATTTTTACATTCTAAAACTTCAAGATTGTACAGTGAATCTTTGACAAGCGATAAAAGTGGCAATGCATTATTTTCAATGTAGCTACATCTGACAAGTTTAATTTCTTCTATGTGCGTGCAGCCAGCTGCAATGAAAATAAATTATTAAATCCTCAATAGATTCTTGACAATTTATAAAATAAAATTTACAAAAGTGTGAGAATCCTTCATGATGAATAGCAGAATCAGTTGCATCAACTCCTTGTAAGTAAAATTTTTCACTTTCTTTTGGCAAAAAATTGTAATCTGTTAAATATTCTTTGTAGCCTTCCCATCTGACTGATGCTCCATTGCGTAGAAGCCATTCTGCACATGCTCGATCTGGACCCACTTCTTTAACTCGAGATTCATCAATTCTGAATGCAAAATATTGTATGAGGAATTAAGGGAAAAGTAATATTACAATATCTCAAACTTTGTCTCACCCATTGAACATAATTATTAACCATCTGTTAAAATGCCTAGCGTTATTTTGAGGACTTGCACGACAAAGCACATTTTTGTAAACCGTGCTCAACATTTTTGTCAAATTTTTACAAATTTCTGTAAAACAAGAAGTAAATAAAGATCAGTACAGCTTCTTTTCTTCTAATATCATATTTTTACAACTATTAATACATTTATCCTTCATCTGGATTAGTCGCATCATCATTTTAAATTTAAACTTAGGTGGGTTAGTTGTTTATAGTTAAAAAAACTCTCACGTACATAATGTAACACTCAAACTTATTAAAAACTCTTACTCAAATTAATCTCAAACGAAAGAGTAATTTTTAAAGATCACATTGAGGACTTGCAAGACAAAGCACATTTTTGTAAACCATGCTCAACATTTTTGTCAAATTTTTACAAATTTCTGTAAAACAAGAAGTAAATAAAGATCAGTACAGCTTCTTTTCTTCTAATATCATATTTTTACAACTATTAATACATTTATCCTTCATCTGGATTAGTCGCATCATCATTTTAAATTTAAACTTAGGTGGGTTAGTTGTTTATAGTTAAAAAAACTCTCACGTACATAATGTAACACTCAAACTTATTAAAAACTCTTACTCAAATTAATCTCAAACGAAAGAGTAATTTTTAAAGATCACATATACAACTTTGTTTATACTATGTATTTCATTATCTATCACTTATACGCACTGAAGTTGCACGCACACCACGATACAGAGCTACACAAACATACACGCCCTCAAATTAAGTTAAGTATGTAATAGAGCACCAACACCAAGGCAGCAATCCGAGTGGAGTGATAAAGTCGTCTGCTACAGTATACACCAAACAAAGGAGTCAGCTGTTCGTATCTCGGGTATCATAATATAGAGGTATACTACGCACTTTCTCAGCTTTGTTGTGATTCCAACGACGCATAATGATGTCCAAACGTTTCATGGTGAGACTGTGCCAGCTTGCGCGACTTACCATTCGATGATTGTTTTCTCATATTTACAAAAAATCGCAGTGTTGAAAAAGAATAGTGAGATGCCGTAACAAATAAATTTGGGTCGTGAATTGGAGTGAAAGCCATCAAGGTCACAAATAAAATATATGAAACACCACACTGTAAGATGCAAGCATGCTCGTTGTGTAAGCTTTTTTAAAAACTGTGTAAACCTACTAATTGAGTGTTTAAAAATAAATGTTGAACAGGTTACCAGCTCTAGAGGCCCGGTAGAGTTTTTCTCCAAGGCAGTCAGAACAAGGGTAATGAATTATGGTCTTTTGTGGAACTGGATATGAGGCTCTATCTTTCGCTATCAAGAAGAACTCATCTTCTGCGATAAAGAAATTGCTGAGTGGTCCTGATGCTCTGGTCATCGATGAAACATGGACGGATTACATACTCTTGATTCAGGCACTTCAACGAGGTCGCAAAAAGATTGCAAAGCTGTTGCTGGACAGTGGTTGCAGGGTGAATAAACCAATCAAGACCAACTTTTTCCACACACCATTGTATTATGCTGTGAGGTTTGACAGTGCAGATTTGGTTGAAATATTGTTGGACAAAGGAGCTTTGATCAATGGCAGAGATGCCACTGAAGATACTCCATTGCGTTTGGCTTTGAGGGAGAAAAGCTACGGCATTGTTGACATTATGCTGTCTAGATATTTCAATCAGAGAAAGAATTTTTCAAGTTTCAGTGATGACGACTGCATTGCTTTTAATGCTGCTTGCATGAGAGGACGTACAAGCATTATAGATGAGTTCATAAAACTGGGTATTCTCAATCCCAAATCAACATTCGAGTCTGGTGGTCCATTGCATTTTGCAGTTCAAGATGGTAATTTGGAAGTGATCAGTGAACTTTTAAAATACAAAGCTGACATTAATTTCAAGAATAAAGTGGGTCAGACAGCTTTACATTTGGCTCAATATTTGAGAGGACAATGCTACCCATCAAAACATTCTCTGACTATTATTGAGCTGCTGCTGTCCGAGTTAAAGAAAACTAACGATAATCCAATAGATAAGCATGGACTGTCTCATTTCCATGTAGCATGCACAGTTGATCAGCCAGAAATTGTAAGACGCTTTTTGCACTGCAAGGTAGATATAAATTGTCCTGTCAATTTAGATTCTCCCTTTTGGTCAGGCTACACCCCATTACATTTTGCAATAAAAAACAAGCAACAAAATATTATAGAATTACTCTTGAGTCATGGAGCTGACATGACAATTAGAAATACCGCTGGAGATACCCCTTTTCATTTTGCTTTCAGCTTTTTTCATTCCGATGATGAGTTCATAGATTTGATTTTGTCCAAATACATTACAAAAAGTACCAATCCTGTCAATAATAATGGTTTGTCCTACTTCCACATTGCATGTACTACTAATAATGTAGGTGCTATAGAAACTTTTCTTCAGAATGGAGTGCTAATTGATACTCCTGTTCATTCTGATTCATCAAAATGTCCTGGTTATACACCTTTACACTATGCTGTGACATTTAACAGAAGAAAAGCTGTTAAAACATTATTGGAACACGGTGCTAATCCAAACGTGAAAGAAAAAAATGGTTTCACACCACTCCACTTAGCCTGTCAACAGTCTGCTAAGAAAATTCACACAATTCTCAGAAAATCTGTAGACACTTCAGCTGCATATGGAAAAATTGATTTTGAATTTGAGTTCAAAAGTTCACCCAAAAAGATGCTGGACAATATAGCCAGTCAAAATGAACAAATAGAAATAGTTGAACTTCTCTTGCAATATAACAGTGATATTAACTCTCAAGATAGTCTAGGAAAAACGCCTCTGTTTTATGCCTGTGATATTGACAATGACACTTTTGAATGTGAATTTGGAAGACGTATGACTCAAACTTTGCAATTCATAATCAATGAATTTTATGTGAAACGAGATAAAATAATAGAAATCCTTTTGAAGTACAAACCCAATGTTAACATCAACGACAAAAATGGGCAAACAGTACTCCATTGTATAGCGGATACAGAAAAAGTGTTCAGGGATGACAAGAAAGCTGAAATAACTCAAATTCTAATCAATTATGGAGCAAACATTAATGTTCAGTCTTTGAAAGGCTCAACTCCACTTCATATAGCCTTAAGGAAAGTTCATGTTGATTTGATCAAAGTTTACCTAAAGTACAATTTTAATCCAAACATTGCAGAATATGAAAGTGGCTGTACTCCACTTCACATAGCTGCTTCAAATGATCTTCTGGCACCTGATTCTGAAGAAATAATTAATGCCTTGCTTGCCAAGGATGCTGACATACATGCAAAAAAAAGGGATGGACAGACTTCATTACACTTGGCAGCTTCAACTCGCTATTGTCCCAGTAGATTGACTCCTCTTTTGGAGTTGGATTGTAATGTTGATTGCCAAGATAATACTGGAAAAACACCACTGCATATGGCTTGCCTCAATAGGAATGCAAAGAATGTTGAAAATTTGCTGAATAAAGGTGCAGATATAAATGTCAAAGATGAATCTGGCTATACGCCATTCTGGTATTTCTATCAGTATCAGATTGAAGTATTAGGTAGAATGATCTATGACTTCCATCAGATCTATTATATTTTCAGAAATCATATACGTAAATTAAGGGCCATTGGTTTTTATGTTTGTTGGGAAAATATTCAGTATTACATGAAATTAAAAGACTCAAACACAGAACAAGTTAACAACGATGATTTTCCACAGCAATGCCAGAATGAAATAGAGAAGATGAAGGGTATGAGATTGAATGGTTACTCAACACTGTATGACATTTTGTTCAAAGATCCAAATGAAATGGCAATATACATTAAAAATGAAAAGCTTAAAAAAGTCATAGGATCAAGTAGTTTCAAAAGTGATTATGCCCAATACAGTTATTTGATTGAACTGCAAGTGAAAAGAGGATTGGTAAGAAGTGAAATATTGACTCCAGCAAAAATGTCATTGGGAATCCTGTTGGGAGTTCATTTGCCAGATACGTGTTCAGAAAGAATTTTTAGGTACCTTTGCAACAAAAGTCTAAAAGACATAATTGAAGCAGCAGAACTTGTTTGTTTAGATAACCTAGCATAGTCTATTTAATTAGTTTCCACTGGAAATTATACAATTTACATTATCAGGTTGTGTACAGTATTAATCATCAAATATATCAAGTACATTAAGCTATGAACAAATAAAGCACATAATAAGAATAAAAACACAGTTATTTGAGTATATTCAAAGTTATGGCTGATTGAAATATTAATGCATACAATAAAATTGATTATTTATTTGTACATAAAATTACATGTCATGAATATGTTCTACTACAGCAAATTTATAACGGTGAAAATTAACAAAATGTAAAATCATACAACAATAAATTAACGTTATTTCCATCGAATGTTATCATGATTTCGTTCTATTTATGTACCCCTATGAAAAATTAATCATATTTTATTTTCGCGAAACAAAGGATTGTCGCGAGTACCCTGACGGTAAATATTCAGCTACAACATTGAAACCTAGTTTATGAAATAGTCAATTTCATAAACTTAAATCAACAATAACCACGTATTATTAGCTTCAAATGTTCGAGATATGTACATATATATGCATGTTTGTCGAAAGCATCAGATCACTGACATTATCGTCAAACGTGCAAGATCTCGAATTGCACGCGGACGCAAGATATCGAACATTTTTATTTCTCACATTTCGTCGAAACCTGAATAATACCTAAAACTTTCTTTGTTCTTCTCAAACCTAACGAATTCTCGGATGTATTTGTTGCTAAAATATTAATATATAGCGAATAAAGTAAAAATAAAACGATAATCGAATTATATAAAATAGTTAAAGGATTTCGCCGGACGGTTGTGCAACGGTATACATAACGGAAACGCTTGCTCATAACCTAAGCTTGGTAGTTTCCCGGCGCTGTTTTTGTGCGGGAGCCGCCGTGCTTATGGTCTTTTTAATGGCTGGCGACGTGCGAACAAGTACACTTGTTTAATTTGCATCGAAAATGCAATAAAGAGCGTAATTTTAATGAAAATCTCATTAAGTTACCTATATATCATTGATTTCAATAGTTTTAAGTGATAATTTACGAAATAGTATTCTGAATAAGAGGGTAAAATGTGTTTTAATACGTACAGTTTTGTGTACGTAGTTTTTGTGGTTTTTCAAGCAATTATCTTCAATTTTTAATTAAAAACCGAAACAGTGGTGATCGAGGTAGGTAAACAATATGTTTTACACATATAACTTTTTTCCGCAGCACTTTCATATATTACGGGAAATTCTAGTAGTTTTAGGTTAGATCTTGGGAATGAGTTGATTCAAAAGCA
Source organism: Galeopsomyia nigrocyanea (assembly GCA_035047105.1). Lineage (NCBI taxonomy): Eukaryota > Metazoa > Arthropoda > Insecta > Hymenoptera > Eulophidae > Galeopsomyia > Galeopsomyia nigrocyanea. The sequence goes on from JAWWMK010013104.1 coordinate 8,816, forward strand.
GATTTTAAGCATCTGTATATAACCAGTTATTTGTATAACTTTCCTACTTATAATGACTATTCATATTTATTTCATTATAATTTTATTATGTTTAAATACATTTTATGAATGTCAAGTACACATATAATAAATAAATTTATAGTAAAAAGAGGCACTCTAAAGTAAACTGCCATTCAAGAGAAATTATAGATTGTAGGGATGGTTGAGTATGCTTTTATAAAATTATTTTAAATTGCATACGTTTTTAAATTAATTATAATAAAAATTTATATTAATTTGCAATTTATTTCGCATCATTAATTTTTTTTATAATACAAAAACTATACTATTAAGTTTACAAATAAAATTAAAGTTTGTCAAACCTAGAATTTCATTAATATATCAAATCAAACATAAAATATTACAAATCAAACGCGTTATTTCATTTTAAGCAATAATTGTTGCGGTTATAAGGTTCATTTTACAGATTGCAATATTTGAGCTTCGAGTGTCTGCTTTTGGCAGTTCTATAGAATAAAAAAAAATGGCCAACTCTGACAATCTGAAAGCATTATTTGGTAAATATTAACAAATAATACTTTTTTTTCAATGAATTGTCATTGAAAGATATCAATCATGTACTTTCTTATAATACTATTTTGGATATCCTTTGATCCACATAAATTCTTATTATTTTAGATAATCCAGAATTTCTTACAAAATTCCAAAATTTAGTTAACGAGCATCGTACAAGTGGTTAGTATTAATTCTTGAGTTCTATTAAAGGTTTATCAATTATTTGTCAACACTTTCTAATTATTTCATAATTTAATTTTTAAAGAAGTAATTGAGAATGGTGATCCAGATTCAACTAATAACAAAAGACAGTCCATGGGAAATGGTATCAAAAGAGTCTATAAGAGGAGAAAAGTTGTAAACCAATTGCCCCAAAGTAAACACTTGGCATACTAATATTTTTTTCCTTCAATTTAGACATAAATAAAAAAATTAATCCGTAACTCATTGTTCTAGAACAAAATGATTCTATTGAGGATGTTAAATCACTTTTGCGTAAGTTTTTTAAAGACAATATAAATAAAAATGATAATATGAGTATGAATAAATTTATATAATAGATTTGTCTATCTTAATGTTCCATATTTTTTCAAAAATATAGAAGATGAAGATATAAAGAAAAAAATAGCCCCATACATTAGTGAATGTAAACAGCTTACGAATAATTCTGATAACTCTTCTGGTTAGTTTTTCTATAAGTAACATATATTATTGTCATTTATGTTTAGATTTAAGTAAATCAATTTATTTTATTGTAGATGAAAAAGTAGTAAAAACCACCCAGCAGAATACTATAACTATTGGTAGGTGTAGAATAAACATACTTTCTCATGTTTTTTTGTTATTTGCATTAAAAAATTTTTTTTTTTCGATTATTTTATTTTATAGATACAACTGATGTTAGAAGGCTTAGTGTAGAAGAAATTATATTTCCAAATCACAGGGGTAATAATATTTATAATATATAAACTCTTCTCTTCTATTCGAGTGCACAATAAAATTTATTTTTTCAGCTGCTGCGATGAAACCACCTGGTAAACTATCAGGAAATGTTAAAACCGCAAGAAAATCACTTAAGCAAAATGAGCCAGAACTTCATTTTGTAGACACAAAACATTCAGGTTTGTAATCTATTAATTTATGTAACATGCAGTAAAATTAAAAAAATTGGCATGTATTTGAAAGTATTGTATTTCTAGAAAATGGTCTTTTAGACAAGAAAACAAATTTTTATGTTAAAAATGAAAATCATTTAAAAACTCAAGGTGCTGGTGTTTTTATGAACAAACCAACAATAAATGATTCACTAAAGAAAAGTAAAATAATAAGATTAGTTCCTATCCAAATTATTAAGAGTAAGCATATATCACCCGGCAAAACCAATCCAACTGATAAAAGTATAACATTGGAACAATCATCTGATCTGAATACTCAAAATAATGAAGATAATTTGGAAATGTCACAATCAGGTAATTATAAAGTTTAATGCAATGATATTTTTTAGTCATAAAATGTGAAATTTAATTTTTTAATTTTTTTCAGATGACATTTATTATTTAAGCATGGCAAATGGTTTAAGTACATCAGAATCGGACATTTCAGAAATTCCACAAGTCAAGAACATCTCTTCCGACATTTTGGGCAAATTAAATAATAATCCAACTATTACGATTGAGCCAACTAGTGCAATTAATACATCAACTCCAAAGGTTAAACCAATTGCCTTGAAATCAGTTATTAAAAGCAGTGATAATGAAAAAGCTAAATTTTCCAATAGAATTGTGAGAACTTTTGCCATTCCTACTTGTAAAATCAAAGATCAAATCAGTGAAACGATTCCTGAAAGTGTTAGCTTAGTAAACACCCAGAATACATCTACGATAATTCTGCTAACTGACAGTGATGAACAATCTGTGAATATACAAAGTGCACTGAAGAAAGTTGGTCCTAAACCAGTCATCAAAAGCAACGAGATGGTACAAGAAAAAATAATACTAAAAGGCAACACTGTTAGAAAAATTAGAAATGATATTAGTGAGAGTCCTGTGAGTGATATCAGTGATAACATTATAACAAATGCTGATCCAACAGATTCTTTCAAATTGCCTAAGATTGAAAGTGTAATGTCATATGCTGAAAGTTTGCCAATAATTACGAGTGTAACTTCATGTGCTACAAGTGTATCAAACATTGACAGTGTAGTTACACATACTCCAGAATTTCAATGTATCGAAGATATTTCTCTGGCTGAGAGAATTTCTACAGTTTCAACAAATTTTAAAGAAAAGATTCTGAAAATCACGAGACCTGCCACAAAAGTTAAAGGTAGAAAGAAGTTACAATGTAAAGTTGTGGAACAAGTCAAAGAGATCAATGGTGAAGTTAAAAAGAAGAATGATAGATTGAGAATCAGTGCCTCGATAGATGCTGTTATTGAAGAAGTTATTGCTCAAGGAGTAGATAAAATATCTGATATAAGTTCAGTTGCATTGGATGAAGATAAATCTCAAGAAAGTCCAAATTTATATATTAATGGTACAAGTATAAAAAGCTCTCCAAGAAAGGGCCTCAAAGTCCTAAGGCCAGTAAAAAGAATAGAGTATGCAAACAGTGACATACCAAGTGTTATTGATAATGTTAGCTATGTAACAGAGGAATCTGTCGATAGATCAGGTCTACCGAGTATCAAAAATGTTGTGTCGTTAGCTAAACATCTTGTGTTAGATGACTGTTTAGAGGAAGCGAATAAAAAATTATCAAATGGCAATCGCTTATGCACTACACATACTTCAGAAAAGAAACTTAAAGTCATTAAACCAATTGTAAAAGATGACGATGGATTCCAGTTACCAAGTGAATTGTTTCAAAATCTGGACGATGATTTGCAAAATGGGAATGATGATTTCAATTTTGCTGTAGATTCTCTTATTGAAGACATAAGTAGAAAAAAACTGGATAAAATGTCACCAATTAAAAACAGAGTACCTCCACCATCTCTGAGAAAACAGATTAGTGCATTGAATGTCAGAAATAAAGGACTCAAAGTTTTAAAACCTGTTGTCAGGAGAAAGAAAAGGGGTAAGCGCAAAGCTATATTTACAAGAAGAAAGGTTCGAGTTGTTGACAATAGTATTCAAAATGGTACAGGTAATGCTGAAAACATTGCTCAGAATGGCATTGATAATGATAATGTTAAAAACCGTATTCAAAATGGTACAGATGATGTTGATTTGATGGGCATGAATTTTGCAGATCTCAATTTGATAGATACAGAGTCGACATTTGTAGATAATGAATACAATGAGGCATCATTTGATAAAAGCACGCCCATTAAAATAGGTATGATTTTAAGATTTATTAAATAAATCAGAAAAAAAGTTGATCAAACAGCACTGTGATTTAAAATTAAAGTTAACCTCAACTATTTCTCATGTTTCTAGATATTCTACATAGCAAACTGTCACCTATGAAATTACTTGAAAAACATTACAAAGTAAAAGAACAAACTGAGTCTGCAGACAACTCCAGTTAGTATTTTGTTGAACTAACAATCGAAATGTTTCTGCATCATATTAAAAATTTAAAACAATTTATTTACAGGTACAGAACCACCTGATACTAGCAAGAATGTTTTAGAAGACCCTACAGGTAACAGTAGTATTTTTTTTTCAGCGTTTTTTACTTTTTTTACTGTGTTCATAATAATTATTGTTTATAGATGACTCATTAAGAGCTGCGGAAGAACCTGAAGAGCTTCTGGAAGAAGTGACATTGCAACAAAGGAGATGTAACAATTTTTATGGTAACATTTTAATAATAAACTATTATCATTCCGTTTGCTTTTTTTAAAAGCTGAGAATAAGATTTTAAGTACAAAGTAAACATTCGTACTTTGAGGTTAGAATTAATCCCTGGTCAAAATAAGTTTCAAAAGTTAGGTTAACTTACGAGTTTCGGCTTACCCTCAGATAAGACTAGTATTAAAAAAAAACTATTTAGTTATTAAACGAATTTTTTTTTCAAACTGTAGTTAAAGTTCCGACGGGAGAAGAACTTGGCAGCAATATCGACTTGGCAGAGTACGAAAAATTTTTCAGCATTCAAGACGAGAACCATCCAACAAAAAAGATTCAAAAAGTAGAAATTGAATCACTCGACAATGATGAAGATCTTCAAGGTATGGCTATTAAATTTTACCCATAAGCCGACCAATTGATTGATTATATTCTCTTGAACAATGAAATGCATAAGCAAATGACTTACGATGTTATAATTTTATTTCACAGACACACCCAGTAAACGTCGAACTAAATGCTCCAAATGCGACAGAACCTTTGTCAACCCAACAAATCGTAAAATTCACGAGGCTACTTGCGAAAATACTGATCCCCAGAGTTCGGAATGTTCCAAATGTGGCAGATGGTTTGCCAGAACTGCTTATCGAAAAATCCACGAGAAAAAATGTCAAAAGGTGTACGGTACAATCGAGGTTCCTGTCACTCCACTCAACGATGTTCTTAGATGTGCTATGTGTCCTTTTAGTACTGGGCACAAAACTGCTTATATAAATCATCTCAAGAGTCACATGTATAGTCATAAGAAGACCACTACTTTGAGCTCCAGAACTGCAGCTCTGAGAAGGAAATTTGGATATAGGCGGAAGAAGAGGAAGCCCCGTTTTGGTGGGTTGAAATACATGCTGAAACCAGCAACCTTTTCACTGTAAAAAGCTTACTTTAATCCTATTTCGGCAACGTTTCTGCAACTTTTTTTTATCATAATATATACATTTAAGATGTTGCAAAAATCGGAGCAACCTCATTTTTTAAGACCAAGTATGGTGGCTGAGCCTTTATGGCACATTTCGAAAAATGTGGGTTTTCGAACGTCAATCAAAATGGACCGACTGGAAAAACCACAAAAAAGAAAACTAGTAAATGTAATATATTTAGAAATTGAACATATTTTGCAAAGAAACTTGATTCTATAACAATTTTAAAATAATAGTTCTAATAAATAATTCCATATTCTGTGATGAAGCTGAAGCTGACAGATCGAATTAAGCGATACACTAGAACCGCGCGATTAATGTCTTTGTTGTTTCATAATTTCGAAACGCAAAGATATATTTCAACAAAACGTGTGTGTGTGTGTGTGTGTGTATCGATTCTATATAGTATAAGAATTCGTTAGAAACTTATACCGAGGTTGGCTGTTACTCGAGAGAATAGCAATCTTAGAAAAACCGAGTGTTGCTCGATCGACTCATGTAATGGTGTACTCATCAAACTTTACACTCGCTGTCCAGATATGACACCAAGCGTTCTAAACATTGACTTTCGATAAGCATGCGTGTCCAATCTCTGGGTTCTGTCGAGTTTGTTAGAAATTCGATCTGTCACCTTCAGCTTCATGATTCCGAGCATTACTCATCATAGATAGACATGTCTGACCTAAAAAAATAATTGTTCACTTCTGCCGTTACAATTTCAAATTATCATTTTTCTCATCTACCTCGTTAAAACGTTGGGCATAAATAATCAAGTTATTGATTTAGTACATGATGTACATGAAATATTTTTTCGTCATTGAAAAAAGCAACAAACATATAAGCAGTTTTTGAATCTATTTCGACAATTTAGTAATCGTGTTCATTTACCCGCGTAATATCATAATATTTGTAAATATGTAACTCGAATTTATCGCGCGAGCGCTAACTTTTTGAACTATCTATGGAAACATGGCATTCTTCGATGAGCTGTGAAAAAATAAATCAAGCCATCACTAAAAAGCAATCGAACTTTTTGCTTTCAGGAACCTGTGTGAAGAACCGTTGCGAAATCTGCAGCGACGATGCTGCTGGCGTGGAGCACATGGTGAGTCGTTGCCGTCGCTGCGGCGCTTTCAACTTGCAATGGTGCGACATTTGTCACAAAGGTGGCTACTCAACCGTATGCCGACTTAGACATCACGAGGCTCAGTGCCCAGCTACACCTCACAACAGATGCAATGATGTGCCGCGCGTACGTGTCGAGAAAATTGGTGAGTACTTTCACGAATATTGTCAGCAATAATGCAAATACTTGAGTTTTCGAATTTCGATGTAATACCGAGCAATTTTGAGAATGGAAAACAAAAAAAAAAGAAGGAATTTTCTTGTTCACCACGGATTCAATTGAATTCTTTATATGCTGCAGATTTCTTGAAAGAATTAATGACGGACAGTTTGAACGTTGAAGAGCTGAATTCTCATTAATACAAATATGCCGATGTAAGCACGCGCTGTTATTATTTCAGCATAGCTCTCAGCTGTTGGTTGTACATTTTATACTTGCTTACGTTATGCTATTCAAGAGTCACTGGCCTTCCGTTGCATCAAATGAAATGGGATAGAAAGAAAATATACGATTCTTTTTCAGTTGGCTTTTGAAACGTGTAACTTTATTAGTATTACAAGCACGATTTTTTTCTCTGATTGTTAGTTTAGGCTAATGTGTTTGTGAACCGCAGACGTTATTATGACTGTATAAATAATCAAACAAAAGAGTAGCTGAAACAGCTTTTTATAGTTTAATTTTGTCGCATTAATACGTTAAATTATACCTAAACGAATACGAAGCTTCGACCTGCAATCATGACATGCGCTAACACCTCAATCTAGACAATAGAAGTTCGAATTACAGGAATCCGATGGTATCGAATCAGACTACACGCAAATACGTTTTAATAGCACCTTCGTGTTTCGTTGATTTTCTGTTTCTCTCAGGTCCACCATTACCACTGCATTGCGTGAGCTGTGACGTAACTCGAATTCTGTACGTACGCGAGAAGCGTTGCAAGCAATGCTCGTCTCAATTGGTGTTCAAGTGCGAGATGTGCGCCGAGCTGAGGGACACGTACGCCGAGCTTTGCGGACACGTTGCTTGGGCGCACATTTACGGATGCCTCGTTCAGTGCAGCGACTGCGGCAAAAACTGCGAGGATCTGACTTTGCATCAGCGAGTTTGCGAGAGTGAGTTTTTTTTTTTTTGCTGCTTTGTATGAAAATGTTGATTTTCATTCGCGAATTTTTCATCGGGTCGTTTTGCAATGTACTTACGGGTCATCATCATTGATTTTACAGGTCAGCGGAAGGAAAGCGATGATGCAGTGGACACGGAAGCAATTCATTTTTCCGAAGACGACGACGACAGTAACGAAGAAACGCCGCGTTGTATAAGTAATTATCATATGTAATTTTAAGCAGTAGTCGCGACGTATTATTTAGTGTCTTTCGATATATCACGAATATTTGCTTAGATTACATTTGCAAAAAATATATATGTTAGAAACTTATATGTTTACAAAGTGTTGAGTGATAACTCGTTTATTTTCGTGATGTTGCAGATAACCTTATTCACGAGTTGGACGAATATCTTATTCACGAATCGGACGAAGAATCAGAAGAAGAACAAGAGCTAGAATTAAGGATAGAGGAAGTGTAACAAACAAATAAGTTCCATTGTGTAATAACTCTTCGGAAACTTATCTCATTCTTTGTCGTACCCGAGTGTCCTTGCTCGTCATACAGGTATTTACGGCAATTATTCCGCGCGCAGTGATCGAAGCCTGTGATCTAATGAAAGATCGGTCTTAACCAATCATTGAATCAATATTATTTTTGACATTTTTTTTTTCGAGATGCTATTGAAAAGAGTTGAAATTATTCTCGCGTGTTTTGTACTGCCCATACTTTTAAGCTCCTCTCGCTTGTAATCACTGCCTTTAATCGTACGCTCAGTTTAGATCAAACCAGGTATCTTAATATGTGTTTTATAAATGGTCATTTAGACGTAAACAATTCTATGTCATGCATTGGCATCGATTTGAATTTCGACATTTATCTTGAATTTATTGTGCATTTTCACTCGGATTGTCTTAACTGCAACACATTCACATTTTTACATTGCTCGTAATTTTGAGTTCGCAAGACTTGGGAGGAAAGTCAAATCCAAATTTCTTTTACGAGTAGAAACTAGTTTAGATATATAACACAACAAGCCATTGGTAACCAGCAATCGCTTTCTTAAAAATAATTTTTTTATTTTATTTCGTTGAAATTATTAGAAATTTTTCGTATTTCTTTTAAAATCTTAAATACAAGGTCGCACGAGCAAACGCAATCAAACGTAAATAAACAATATGCAAGACAAACGTATATATAACATTAGCACAAGAGTTTTTTTGTAAATTTGGGTAATAAAACTTATTTTGCATGAAAATTTGTTTATTATCTTTTTTTATTATATTTTCGAGTTAATTCATAATTCAATACAATTAATATTATTTTAAACGAATTCGATTCAGTCGACTAATTAGGTCACCTGAATCTATGAGAACTGAATATAGAACTGACCTTAAAATTTCGCTTAAATGATTGCCTACTGAAGAGCTAAGTCACTTTATATAAAAAAAAAATGTCGTTAGATTGATGTGTCAAAGTCAACGAAAAATGTTTAAGATTAAAACTATTTTTAATAACGATATTGAGTTCGTTTCTTTATAGGTCTACACTGGCATAAGAAATGGCTTCTATAATTAGAACGTTAATTGGCTCATCACAAATAAAGTAAATATTTTAAACAGGAGGAAATAACAATTATATACGTACAACGTTACGCACTTATAAGTGTAAATATATGTACAGGAAAATGTATGGACCTCATTATTGTAATTGTCGATAAATAAAGAAGAAGTATAAAAAAAGTCGAAATCAAAGTCAATTTCGTGCCTTTTTCCCATCAAATCGACAATTCTGAGAATCAAAGCGCGCGCATCATAAAATTACCATTTCAGTCGAATTGAGTATTAAACAGATGTATATGCGTGAATTGAAAAAATAAAAATGAATGAAGCAGCAAGTCAAGCCGAGAGAACGCAGAAGAAGTGTTAAAAAACACCAGCTGCTATGGCGCATCGAAACAAGAATCTACTTCGGCGGCGACCCTTCATCATCCAACAAACACTTCCCGGAACCCTCGGATGCGCGCGCGGCGCGCGCGCAAAGTTCAACCGTCCGTTTGCGCGCCTCCATGCCGCGCAGAGTCATATAGCCCTCCCCTAATCTGCCCCCACTCTTAGCGCTCAAGCTATAAAAGCGACCGGTGGCGGTGCGTTCGTCTAATCCGCACAGTAGTGGAGTGGTGTATAGAGCCTCGTTCTCGTTGCTGAAGGAGGGTGAGACAGGAGAGAGAGAAATTCAGTGGTGGCGTTACATCAGTGTATGTGCGCGTGTGCGTGAATGTGTGCCTCGTGCCCTTTTTCTTCTTCGTAGGTTAGTTCTTGTGTGAAAACGACGATATACACGGAGTAAGTAAGACATTATTTTTTCGTTGTTTTCTGGAATCTCGAGACAATCAGTGGCCAAAGTTATGCGTGAACATTCGAAGCGATGACGCTGATGCAAATACCCACACGCGCGCAGTGTGCACAACAAGAGTTGTGCAATTTTTTTTTATCGTCACGATCATCGCGGCCTGTCGAGTAGTATAATCCAATTCGTCGAGAGAGAGAGAGAGAGAGAGAGAGAGAGAGAGAGAGAGAGAGAGAGAGAGAGAGAGAGAGAGAGAGAGAGAGAGCGCGAGGTCGTTAAAAACTCTATAGCTAAAGAGTGCAATGACAGTTTATCGATTTTTTTTTCTTCATTCATGCGTTCTTCAAACTTTTTTTTGGTCATTATGTAGTATCTTATATTACGTGGGAGAGAGAGGTGATTGTTGATGATCGCCAAGTGTTGTGACGTCCGATCGATGGTCGAATATATATACATATATACACACAAGCAGCTGACACGTGAATATTGTGAATTTCAATGTCACTATAGTAGTCTTGGCTTTAATTGGATAATTGACAGAATAATTATGATAAATCGTAATTGATATACTTAAACTGTACACATTCGTAAATATAGAGAAGTGCATGGCATATCAATGTTAATTTCAAAACTTTTTGTCGTTCCAAGTAATTATGCAGATAAAACCGTCGTATCGAGTCAACGCAGTTTTTTCAATGGCCTATTTTTATCAATTTTTTTTTTAATGTATTTTCATTTTAATTCGGTAACCACGGGTGACGACACTGACACTTCGAATTATAATCGACAAACTGTCAATTAAAGCAACACTTGGTAAATTACGAATACATTATAAATATCGATAGGTATCATTGACAAATTCGTAATCGTTAATCAAACAAATCGCATTTTAAATAATCAAATTTGACAAATATTGCAGACAAATTGATTAATTTTTTTATTAACCCGTCTATGATCTATCTTATATAAGCTCAAATGTATATTCAAAATTTTTTTACATTTACGTCTGGTCTATGTAGATTACCCAGCCATTAATTTTTTCGTTATGCTAATGTTTCCTTTCAATAACCCTTCATCCTGTTTGTTGTCATCTACTGCTTTATGTTAATAAGACACCGCGAGTCATTTAAATACTTGAACAATGAATTTGCAATGCGGCATTTAAAATTACCTTTTTACTGTAGCTTAATTAAATTTAATAGATTCATATTGATTTGATAGTCATGGGGTTATAAATTCGATATAACGCGGTATACCCATTTTACGCTGCATTTTGAACTATATTTAAAAATTTGTAATTATTAAATATAACTTTGCAGAAATGACGTCCGTACAAAGAGTGCCTGTCATTGAAGAAGTTACGTTATCGGATAGCGGTAAGTTTTAAAAACTTTCTAATATGTCTATTAATATATGATAAAGTAATTGCAAACAATTATTTGCTATTACAATTCGTAGATGACGAAATTCACATCCTTGAAGATGACAATCCACAAAAAGATAAACACGTTTGTAAAGGTATAGACGAAAGCGCAAGAGAGATTATTACCAATAAATTTCCAAGCGAGATTCGCTTGATTAACAAAAGAAAAACTAAACTGCAGCCTGTACGATAAGAAATTTTGATTGTCAATTAAATTTTTTGCAGGTCAAAATATTAAGTTCACTCTCGAACAAGTGTACTTACAAGGAGATTTTGAAGTCTTCGATGTACCTGATTCTTCCGGTAAGTATTTCTCGTCGTCAGGATGAACTCACACCTGAAAATACAATGTTAAAGTGTGAAATTATTGTTGCAGACGACGAAACAATGAAAAACTCCAATGTCAATTCCACAAGCAATACAAGTAAACATGATATTATTATGAATAGCAAGAGTCACAACGACGCAAATGTCAATTCCAGAAGCAATGCAATTAAACGTGATACTAATATGGAACACGAGGGTCACAACGACAGTGCGGAAACGGACGACGATCAGTTTTACATCGACGAAGACGCCAAAGATGCAAACACTGCCAGCGATGAACCCATGGACCTTAGTTTGGCGAGAGAAGACGAAAGGCTTAGCAATATCTCATCCAGCATTATGAGTCCAAGCTCTAAAAGTGACGACGACAAACTCAGTACTGCCTCGTCGGGTGTTGAAACTTCCAAAGAATTAAATGTACAAAATGACGAAGAAAACACGAATAATGTGTTCAAAGAGGATATGGAGGTTGACAATGCGACTTCCGGTAATTGATTTCGTTTTTTTCTAACTAGTTTGACCGATTTTGCTTGCGCATTCTTTTATTTAATGAAAGACTTTACTTCAGACGATGAGCTGGACTTGGCAGAAGGAGAGAATCAAGAAATATCTATGCCATCACGGAACGAAAAGCAGTTTCGAGTTCGTAAGTAGATTTCAAATTCTAATTTGCTGTGTGACTTTCAACTTTGCATCGGTAATTTTTACTGCTTGCATTCTTCAAGATATTACAATTCGTGCGTTGCATGGATGTTTTATATTTAAAAATTATTATCACGCGTCACTGATAACGCCATTCAAATGTAATAATGCATGTGTTCCATAAAAAAAAATCCCATAGACGAAAACAATACGTCATATCATTCATTCAGTACGTGAATTCCGGGATGCAGTAAAAGTTTTTTCTATTATTATTTAGGCGTTCACAAGTAGAAGAATGTCGCTGGTTTTTTGAGCAAAGTAAAGAAAACCTACTTTCATGTATGAGCAAATCCACACAAAAAATGCCACAATTCGAAAGTTGGGGCGAATTTTCAAATAGAGCGCACAGTATTGGGGTACGGTATCTAACAAACTGGGTTTTGATAGCTTAGGAAATGAAGTAATGATAGAAATGGATTTCGCGATGAAAATATCCCGTCAGATAGTTTTATTATTAAAAGCAAGCTAACTTTGAAATTCAAATTTTGTCCCCCAGCATGACGCCATATTGCCGATGACGTCACAACTGAATATGCTCTTTTCTGTATTACAAACTGAATCTAAAAAAAACCTGTGCCCATTTTCGAATCTGCGCGTGATAAACTTTATTCGCGCATAGAAGCTTTAAAAATAACCGAAATAAAGAACGCAAATTTCCATGGTTTTTCATAGACAACGAAAAATGATAGCGTCAATCTGACTTCAGAATCGAATTCTACGGCTCAAAAAACATTGAAAACCGTACTTTGTTTTTTTTCTACTCGCAATTCCGACCCTTGCAGAGTTTTTTAAAGTACAACAATGCATTAACTCAAAACTATGCAAATTTGACACGGTTAATGAAATTTTCGTGTTGTCAGAGCTCTACAGGAGTCGAAATTACAAGTAGAAAAAAAATGGTTTCCGACGTATTTGGAACCGTAGAATTCGATTTTGAAGTCAGGTTAACGCTATCATATTTCGCTTTTTATAAAATTTCAAAAAATCATAAGAAATCACAAAAAGTCAGATTTTTGTTTTGATCGACATCAGAGTTTCCACGTGATTTTAACACTGTCACAGGCAGAAAAAAGGGGGTGTCACATTCAAGGAGAAGATGGACAAGAGCATTACGAATCTCTTGATACCTCGTAGAACAACGTGCCTCTATAATTGAGAGAGTGCACTCAGTTTGAATATTTGAAAATACTTTCTCGAATTAAAGCATTTTTGTGGATTTGCTCATATATCAAATGGAAAGTTAAGATTGATGTTATTTTTAAATATTTAATGTCTGAATTTACGTAGAACTTATTCACATCCGCTCTTGGACCGATATATGTGAATTCAATTTCAATGAGATCATAAAATGAGTAATGCCAACAAACGCATACCATAATTTACTACGACGCAGTCCACGTCATTCATCTCACCTTACCCACAATAGATTTTCAATTCGTTGCACTCTCTTTCATATATATGCACCCAGTAATAAAAATTATTCTATGTTGTTGGATTAGATGTTGAGTAACATCTAAGCAGCAGCGGATTGCTTAGATGTTACTC